>ARYC01017920.1:0-72987 GCA_000711775.1 Oxytricha trifallax
TTTAATATGTGAACTTATTCATTCATTTAAATCTAAAACTTATTTATAAACATTCATTCTTCCTTCTCTCGCACAACTGTTGTCTTATCTATGCTTACCCTCTTGCAGCTACTCTGAATCAAGTCTACTGTATCTATAGGCAAGTCATGCATTAGGTGATATAGCAGCAGTTTCTTGTAGTGGGTCTTGATTTAACTCCAGTAGAATTCAATTCCACTAAATCAAGGGCTGTAAGGAACATTGTATACAGGAATAATGTTTAACTCTTCATAAGCTTTCTTAGACTCCTTAGTCTTATGAACTGAGAGGTTGTCAACAAACAGGATGATCTCTTAATCGTTGTATTTATCTCTCAGCTTATGTAGGAACTCTATGTACTACTCTCGCTTAATAGAGCGAGGATGAATAACATAACTTTCTAAGCCAGAGTCTTCACTAATACCTGCTAAAATTGCATGGGTTACAACCTTTACTTTCTAATCGTAGACTTCTATATTATCATACTTCTTATACCAAGACTTATTAATAAAGGTCTTGAATGTAAACACAGCTTCATCAGCGTGTATGAACTTGATGTTATTGTCAATAGCCCTCTGCATTTAATCATATATATAGTTTAAATTATTACTATAAAATGGCACTGTAAAATCAATCACTCTCTTCACTCTGTTGACAGTCTTGAAAGTAATACCATTTCTTCTATAAATGTTGGCTATAGTTTATGGAGAGATACGCATGTCAGGAAACTTGCGATGAAACATCACAGCTCGCTAGTCTAGTGGAAAGTGTGCCCAATACTTTAAAGTCTTCGAATCACAGAGGTAGTCAATATGGTGCTGTGAGAACTTTTATTTTCTTGCAGGATGCTTTCAAGTGCCTGAATTATAATGCTAAACAGCCAACAAGCAATGATACCTAACTGTTGAGGCACTCTTGCGCAGGAGCTTTGCTATAGCAGCATAATTCATTACTGGTTTGACTTAGTCTATATAAATACTTGTACCATACCTAAGCTTAAGCAGTAAATCTAAATATTACTCATCATAAATAGACCCTAAATTTCGCTAATTTCTATTTCTCATTTTGCAAATTGGCCTAATTTTCTCTACTAACCCCAATAAGACTCCAACTATACCCTACAAATCAAAGCACTTATAAACCTCACTAAGGGGTTTTGGGGTTTTGAATGTACTTTTTGGCAATGAGCTTGACATCAGGTTTCTGGATCATTATATTCCTACAGGAAATTCAAAGCCAAATCAAGCCAGATGAACGCTTCCACCAGTTGATCAATACTAGTCAAAACTATGTTCGATGGTTGGTCAAATGAAACACGAATAAATATGTTATAAATCTGGAATCACAAATAATAATTATATAGAGTAAAGGGTCTTACTAAAATATAGAGGTGAAACATGAATATCCTACAAATAGGAGCATCACAATATCAAAGGTAGCTTCCATTTATTGCTCTAGCTTATGATTAGTCTTTCAAGAAATGGTCTTTTGATTTGCTATTTCTCCATCTCCAAATTCTTGTTGGAATTACTCATCATTCTATCAATTTAATTTAAAGAATATATTTGACTCTCTCATTTTTAAGAACACTTTATAAAAATTATTTCATGTTTTTTTAGTAAATTAATACTTAAGGGAAGTTAATCATAAAGTTTGGTGGTTGTCCTCATTCCATATAACACCATTTTCTTCTTTAACTGATATTCATATGCTCTCGACTATTTCTTTCTATTTCATTAAATTATTTTCCAATAATTATTTTAATCATTTTATTTAATTTCCTTGAACTTAATGTGATTAAGCTTACAACTTCTATGGCTATTATTTAGATATATCAACAATAGTCTTCTAAGATTTAAAATCACAGGGTACTTAATCTTTGAAAGGAGGTTTACTAGAAATAATAATTTAGAGTGATAAAACAATAGTAGATAGTAAATTACCTTTCTAATGATCAAACATCTTTAAATACTTATTATTTATATTAAATTTGAAAATGTCTATTAATAGTACTATTTTACTATAAATCTGATATTATTAATCGAAATTTAACTCATTCAAATAACCAATTAAATATTTTTTAATAGTAAATACTTATAGATAGAATAAAAAGATTTAATGAAATGAGACTAATAATAAATTGCAACTATAAAATTCAATATTTAATCTAGTTGCTAGTAGCTATTGCTTCCCCAAGATCCTCCCCAGCATTTTCATCTTAGTTAAGCTCGTCTTCTTCGTCAGACTCTATTTCCACTTTAATTCCAGCAAATTTATCTTACAGTTTTTTAAGCTCTAGTCCATCAACAGTCTCATTGAATCTTTATTTCTTAAGGTATTTCAATGATTGCACACTTTTTATTGCTGCTTAAATCTGGGGAAGGGAAAATAGGATCAATATTATTCTGAAAGCATTATCAAGCACTTCTGGTATTATTCTACAGAGCAGAGGCGAGGACATTTCTAAGCAAGTATTTGTATTGACAACTATTAAGTACAATCTGAAATATTCAAATAGCATGAAATCATATCCGAATAGCTCAAAAGTGTTGTAAAAGCGGCTAGGGTCTATTTTAGAATAAACTGATCTATAGGAATCAGCTATAAACTTTCTTATTTAAGGCATTAAATCACGTTTTATATCGATATGATAAGTTGGATACTGCTATTTTAGATATTTCTGAAAATCTTACAAACTCACTTTATTCCCATTCTCAAATTTTCCATAGTCTCACGAATGCTTTTGAACGGCGTCATTCGTTAAATGGATGAATTTATCATTTATATTTTCTATGTCATTTTCCTTACAGCTCGTTCTTATGTAAGCATCCTCATAGAAATATCCTTTTAAAAAGCCAGTCATAGATGTCATAACTCCATAACATCCAAAATCAAATTTTCTGTTATGGATCAATAGAGGATTGTCAATATACTTCTGAATGTTATAAGTTTTCTCTTTCTTAGCATTGGCATTTGCTTTCTAAACAAGATTCTTGATTTCATTCAAGTTTGAAGACACATTAATACCATTACCTCGATTTTTGTATTTTCACCAGGCTTTATGATCCACACGTTTCTTGGCACTCGAAATTTCCTCTTAATTTATTTTATTTCTTCATCCTGTTACAACCCCAACACCTCATCTTAATTTTCATCGGAGTAATCTGATGCTTCATATTCCTCGTCTTCAGAGTAATCCGAATAAGTTGGCTTCTTTCTTCTCAAACTTGGTAAGACTTTATTATTAGGATTTTTATGCTATTTTTCAAGAAATTTTACTCTTTGATATCTTAGATATATTTTTATCTTTGAGTTAATGGTCCTTGCCTTTACTACTCGATTATCTTAGTTTGAGATGTTAAGTTATTATAGTAAGTTAAAAATCTCTAAAATTTAGAATCATTAATCCCACTTTTAACAAGAAATGTTAGAGGGATCACTTCAAATGGATCTTACTCCATTTAATTAATAAAAGTCTCTTATGTTTATGAACGCACCTTTTTTATTGGTTAGCTGCTTGTATTCTCCATTTTTCCATAAATTTTAATGCTTTTGTTAGATGAGTTGTTTCCATTATTCTTTAGGAAGTCTAAGTGTTTTTTTTTCTCCACTGCGTCCAAACTAAATTTGATTCAGTAAAATCTTCCTCTGTATTTTAAACCCACCAAGACCTCTGTCTGTCTCAAAACACTCTTAACAGCCTTCTAAGAATACTGAATATTGCTACCAGAGGTTTGCAGAGCATTTTACTGTTAATAAAGCCATTAAGTCATCCAATTAGAATAATTGATCGCAGTATGTAGCATTAAATTCATTTTAATTTTAATATTAGTAATGAATTCTTTTGATTAGAAGTACTCTCGATGTGCAGTTTTATTGTCAAATTTCTTCGGGACTTAAATTTGAAACTATTTAGTAATTCTTTAGATCTCGTTTGGCTTTGCTTCTTCAATTATGTGTTAAGGTTGATTATTGAGATTTTATAAGAAAGTGCTTTTGTTACTTTATCCAAGAGCATTTTATTGGGATTAGTTTTAGTTTTAAGAGTTATATTTAAAGTTAAGGATCCTTGTGAGACTTGAAAATTAACTTTATTAAATAGTTAATCTTACTGATTGCTACATTAATCGGGTGCTCTTTATGATTGTTACTAGGTCTGTGATAAATTTCTATCTTTGTATCAGGGTTCAATGATAGTACGATATTGCGAGGGGAAAAATATGGTAATCTAGATTTTAGAGTTGCGCTTGGAGATATTGAATTTTGTAAAGAATTTATAAATTAAAAGTTTTAATATGAGGATGATCTGGGCGTAATATTTTGATCAAGCGGCAGCGATTATTTGTTAGTAGTTTAGTTGTGTAATTAGAAAACTTTAATTATTAATAACTTTTTTTTAAGTTTAAAGATACCAGCTTTACAATTCTCAATTGTCCGAGTTAATAAATTCGACAATCCTTTATCTTCAAATTTATTATTAGACCTACTACTAATCTCTCCATATTTAATTTCTTTAATAGCTTTGGCTTCAAGAAGCCACAACTTATTCAATTGAAAAGGCGATTCCATCACTTTGATATGTAAAAACTATGCTTAATTATTATTAATCTAATTATTATCATAGATCAAAGGTATATGCTACCCTACGACCCTATTAGCTACTTTAATTCTCTCCTTAAGAGCTCTTTAGTTCTGAATTTTGTTATTTATTAAGTTAAAAGAATCAAAACTTAGTCTTTCATTTTTGAATAGACAATCCTTTAGCATTTCGTCTGCTATTTTATTTTTGCTTCATGGCTTATAATTCAGTATTCAATTCTTTCTATTCTTTCTTACTTGCTATCATACCTCAGAGTAAGCTGTTTCTTGCTTCTAGCTGAGTATGCTAAATTTACGCTTAATGACTTATATTGAACTTTATTTCTATATTTTTGGTATTGGGCTTTCAGAGTTTTAAGCTGTGAGGTGTAAATTTGAGGATGCAGGGTTTGATGAGAGAGATTCATAGGTTATATTAGGAGCTACACAGATTGAACTTGAGTGATCTATTTAATGTTAGAATCCACTCAGTGCCAATAGTTCTCCATTCAATCCATTGCGTACTCGAAGTTAAACTTGAAATAATTATAAGATAACAACTTTATCTAGAAAATCATATACTAATTTGAGATAAATCAATGTCAAATAGATAAAGTATAATAATTCTTATTGCTAATGTAATTTTTACTGGGTGACACAGACTATCTAGCATTAATTTTCTTAAAATCCTAAATTAGCAAATTTTAATCCATTCCATGTAAATTCTGATTTTTATTCTTTATAGAGCTCTTTATTGCTGCTTTCTAATCATTAATTTTACTACAAATGTAGCTTGCTTCATTTTTTAGCTCGTATTATTTTTCTTTGATATATTCTTGCATCTTCTAAAACCCTTCTTTGCTATTAATTTATAAAAATGATTAATCAACCATGTCAAATCATATTATTTGTAAATATTAAAATAAGCAAATATCTTGTATCTAAACTTAAATTTATAGAAGTCAAATTTTAATTAAGAATTACTTTGTTACTCTTGTTATCTCTGTGATTTAAATTTTAGAGATTCAGTGCTTATTACTTCAAAGCTTAAATCATAGAATTAGCAGGATTATGTTAGGAAGGGTATGTAAAGTTGTTTCTATGGAGACTGAGCGTGATACTTATGATTTTAAGATAATTTCCTAGAATTTATAATTGGCTAAGTATTCTAGAAGGTTTTTGTTTAGGTAGTAAGAAAAGAATTCTTTATTATGGCCGTTTTGCATTATTATAATGTTGATATAGAAAATATTTGGGATATTAAATTTACATGCTTTAAAATAATGCTTTGAAATGAGCTTATAAATGTCATTTTATTTTAATTTTATATTTATAAAAGAGAAATATATTCAAAATTATTTTAAACCTCTTAGGATTTTTATACCATAATTTTAGTAAAGAAGAGTTATTCCTATATTGCTATAGTTGACTATATAATATAATCTGAGACAAACACTATTATATATGTTTGTCCTTTTATAATAACTTCTAAAAATTCAATAATGAATTAGAATAGACTTTATCATTATAATTTTATATCAAATTCTAGCCACTCATCTTAGCTTAAATTTGAACTTATTGCTTGACATTTTTCATCTGTTACTATTAAGATATGGGCTATTAATTAAGAGCATCAATTAGCTTTAGTTTTTCTTGCTGAGAGAGGCCGTTTTTCATATAAAATGTATTCACTATGCTATGTGAGGGATTCAAGTTTAAATCATTATTTGATTGAGCAGAGGAATTATGCCATAATAACTGCTGTTGTGCTTAAGTGATATTTTAATCTTAAGTATTATTAGAAAAAGTGATCTAATGAAAATTTATAGAAGATAATTCATTAAATATGGTAAAAGTTTTCATGATAGAAATATTTAATTTAATCAAAAAATAATTATATTAATGTATATTATGCAATAATGTTGTTTTGAATTGTGTTTGAAGTTTTTAAAACCATTAAATTCGAAGGATTAGTCCTCAATATTGAATGGTACTCATTATTATTTAGGATTTATGAAGGGTAGTTTTCATTCTTAGAATTGGATCTTACACTTGCATTGCACTTTATCCTAAAAGACTTCTTTTCTGGTGAAATATTTACTTAAATCTTAAAGCTGTAATTAATATTAAGAGTTTTTCTTTTTTATATAAATTTTTTAAACACATAATAAATTATTTCAAATAACGAGAGTCAACAAGATACAATCAATATCTATTAAATAATTGTGGTTTTAAGTTGTAGATAACCTAAAATTAATTGTAAATTTATTTAAAAATTACTTAATTTAGTGATTTTATAGATGGATTGAGTGAAGATATTGCGCTTTTATTATTACTAATTTATATATTCTGATAAGCCACTTAGGGCTCTTCTTGAGTAGTAGTGCTCTTAATTTTATCATTATTGTTTCCATTTATTGAGACTTATGTAATCCCCTGCATAGGAAGATCAATTTTTATCTAAGACATGGTACTAATTAAGTTATACAACTATCGTTTTTAGTCAGTCATTTAATTACTATTTTCATGGTTGTTTTTTATTTCAGAATGTTGCTAATGATTATATTTTCTGATAGATAGCTTGGGGGAGTGATCTATATCTAATTTTGAATTTGATCAGTCTTTGTTTAAATTGGAGTAGTGAGTTCTTTGAGTTAGTGATGTTTGTGATAATGTTAGCTCGCTCTCCTGCTTCTCTTCTTAAATAATGTCGTTTTCGTTTTTAGCATTTAAAAATTTAATCTCAATTAAGTAAAGCCTATACTTTTATATAATTTTTATTGTTACTGAAAGCCTATATGTATATAGTACATAAAATCTATACATAATTCTTATTTAGCATTTCCCATGTTATTTTGTCGATAAATTTAAGGAAAAAAAGTACTAGACTTATTTCTCTAAGAATAATCTGTTTCCTACTTTTCTTTATCACTTGACTGTTTATTATTACCAAAGTGCTATAAATTATAATTTGGCAAGACATTACTGTTATTCTACACATTGCCTCTATTTTTACTATCAATGGGTGATCAAGCCTAGAGCAATTGAATAGTTACATCCTTATAAGGCGTGGAAGAAGAAGATATTTGGATTTGAGTGCTTTGAATCTTAAAAGAGTGCTGTTTGCTATGGGAGGTGAGGGGATCCTGGACTAATCTGCTTGTGGCGGACTGATAGAAACTGTTCTTAGTGTTTGTAAATTCATTACTTATTATTTTAGTTTTTACCTGAAATTGGAGGTGGCACTGATCTACCATTAATATAAGATATACATCTGTGTCTCTTTCTATAAGAAATTCACAAATAAAAATAGCAATTTAAATGAAATTAATATATTGCCTTCTCTCTTTAAAATCTAATCATAAACATTATTGTTAGACCCAGCATTAGTAGTGTTTGAATTATATTGTTAAGTTTAATGTGATGAGAGTATATTTGCAATGTTAAACTGCTAACTGAATGGCATTTTATATGCCCACGATTATCGATTGATTATTAAATCTCTTATGGGATATCTATTGTGTGTTAATAAAGATGCGATTTAGATGGCTTACCTTTTGATAATTGTGCTACTGAGTAGTATTTGTTGACTGTTATTGCTATATGGAACGTTTTGATTTAGCAAATTTGAGCTATGCTACCCAATTATGAATTATTTAATTAAATTTAACAAACACTCTATTATTTTATACTGCTATTTATAAACAATTTTCCTTATCGTTTATTTATAATTAACTACCTTTAGAACAGCTGTTATCAATTTCGCAGTTGTACTAGCATTAGCATTTTCAGACACGTTTGATGGTTTTCTAATTTTTATTAATTAAAATGAGTGCTGATTTCTTTTTTTATATTATTTGTTTGTTGGGAGAGATATTCATTTATTGTGAGGTCATGGTAGTTCCCTAACCACTAAATCCATTTTGTATAAACAGATTTGACATTAAAATTATTAATATTTATAATTTTATTATATTCTTTGATTATATTTATTTTCAATAATTCAATAGATTCAAAGTTAATTATTGGCTTTTAAAATTACTTATTTTTTGAACATTTTATGAGGTGTGTTAACTGGTACCTATAAATATTTGATATAAATAAATATAATATAATAATAATATTATGAGAATATCAAAAGAGTGTGGACTCAACATAATTAAGAACGAGGCACTTCATATACAAATCAGTGGGTATGAATTTAAAAGCAGGGGGTCTTTGCAAAAGCTCTTCTTCGCTTATCGGATTTTATCTATACAGTTTTTCAAGTTCTTTGAGAGGGTTTGTTTCTTGAAAATTGTACTTTCCGAAGAATGTTAGTTAAACATAAAGACTTATATTAACTATATAAGATTAATAACTTAAATGAATTGGGATAATCATATATATATATTAAAATCTATTTAAAGTTTAAGTTGTTTTCTTTTTAGATCCAATGACAGCAGACCTTTTTCCAAATCCATTAACACTTATTTCATTACTATTTTCATCTCATTTTTTCAATACACTTCTCTCTCTTTGACTCCAATTTCTTTATTACCCCCGATATTCTTATTAATCTCATCAAATTCAAGTACTTCAATACCCTCTTCTCCAATAGCAGCCAAATTTTACTATTTACTGGTAAATTTAATTTTAAGGGGAGTCTCTGAAGTAAGCTTTTACTGTGATTGCAAAATTTTAATAAAAGATTACTAAGATTGTAATCTGAGATTATTGTTGTTGTTATTCTATGAAATGTTTTTAATGTTTGAAGAGTTTTAAAAGGGATGTATCTGCTGTGATTCTTTTGTTTGATAAATTATCATATTCATGTTGAAGTGTGATTGATTGGCATGAGATGGGTTATCAATTAGCTGGGTTAACTGCTTAAATAAGCTGCCAAGTTGATTGTAAGACTTTCAGAAATAATCATTTAGAATTTATGGTAAATAGCACAAATATATATTTTCATATTATTATTTGTTTTTCATTAAACTTAACAAGGTCTCTCCAATTTAAATAGATCTAATTATAGTAAGACTTTGCCCTTTTATAAAATTTAGTAACTTCTCTTTTTTTTCTTTCTTCTCCAATTAGCTTCAAACCTCTGAATATGTCTGTCCCTAATTTGTCTTTATAGTTGGTGTCCATCATGTATAATATTGTATAAAATAATTATGAATATTAAATAAATTTAGTTGATAAAATACATAATATTTTATCATAATTTAATTATATTCATTCTTTAGATCATTCAAGCATACTTCCTATCTCTATCCTACTATAGTAAATATATCTTACTATATAAAATTTACTTTGTAAGTGAAAATAAATAAATTCTTCTTTACTTTTACTTATAAAACTATAACAATATAAATTTATTAGTTAACTTAATTGCAAGGTCATCTTCTCAATGCCTCTCTTAATGACAACCCTGACTTGCTTCTAAATGACATACACTTATTTTTGAGACTTGTGAAAAGTAGAGTATATTATCCAAGTTTCTCTTGGCTTCAATAAATTTCTTCACTATTTCTTGAGATCTGTTTTCTACCCCGCTGTGCCATAAAGCTCCTTGAGCTGTTAAACTCAAGCCAATATAATATAAATTAATTTATTCTATTAAAATAAGTTAAATAGCTTTTACCAATTTAAAATTCGATTTTTCTTAAAGAATGAATATATATATATATATATATATATATATATATTTAATACTTGAATTATTTAAGTAAATAAATTTTAAATTTCCCTCCTATTTTATTTGTATGAATAAACTCAAACTGACTTATCTCTATAACCTGAGCAAGATTTCCTTGCTAATTTTCTTCTTAATATACCTTCTATAAAAGCTTATGATTTTATTGGCATAAGCTTTAGTCTAGCCTGTTTCTATCTCCTAAATTCCTAAAATAGTCCTTATAGCATATATTTCTACAGAATTAGAGTCAAAAACTGCTTGCACATTTTTCTGTCTTTTTATAATTTAAGAGCATCTTAACTTGCTTTTTCTTTCTATATATAAAATAAATATCAAAAATAGTCACACAAAATAAAGAAAGAATTTAAGGAAATATATTTATGTAAATGAGCTTTAGATACTTACGTAATCTTTAAGAATCTCCTGTTTATAGAGAAGGAAGAGATTCTCAAATATCATAAATTATTATCAAATTATTTATCTATTAAGTTAAGTATTTTTTATGATTTCTTTTTTTAATAGTTATTTAAAAAAATATATGAAATAATCTGAATATTATTACTAAAATACATAAGAATAGGAAATATTAGAAATACAAATACTTTCATATAATATACTTAATTCAAACTGCCATTAATTACAATTAGTACTATTTTGAATTTGATTTAAATATAATTATGACCAAAATTAATTAATCAATCAATTAAATATAAATTATTGTGCAAAGTGTGCAAAAATATAATCATTCAACTCGGGGTAGGTTGTGTGCAAATATACTTAATTTAATTATATAATTAATTATTTTTAAAAAATTTCTGCTCATTTAGATGTTGAAATCATCAGAGTCTTTCATGCTTTAAAGAGAGGAATTTCAGTATAGTGGTTATATGTCAAAAGATTTGAAGAAATACAACTACAGGCTTGACTTTTTTCTAATGGTTGATGGATCTATTAAGACAAGTACTGTTGATGAGATTCACGATAAAATGCAGTTGAACCAGCCATGTATAGAGGAAGTCAACTTGAATGAGGACAAGGTTAATAAAGCCACATACTTTCACATTATGGTGTCAAGAGATTGCAATAGGATAAACAGAGAATACTTTAAGCTCAAGAAAAGAGGAGGATACTTGATGTTTCAGAAACTTGGGCTCAATATGCATGAGAAAAACATTAAAACCGCGCAGGAATTTTTTCCCTTGCATCGGGGATTTTCATAAGTCTATGAAAACCCAGAGCACTTATAAATTGAGTATGGCAAAGTAGCTGCCAGATAGACTCTCGAAGACATAAAGCATATCCCATAGAAACGCATGCCAATGTTCTTTATGAAAGAGTTTGTGGCAGAAAATATTGCAAACGGTTCGATGATAGTCAAATAATACTTCTACTAGAATCTAGGTGACTCAAATGCAATTAATTAGATTTGTTAAGACTAGTAAAAATACAGCAGCTTTCATAAAATATTAAAGTAACTCGGTGTTGTTAAGAAGATCAAGTTTTCAATAAGAGAGCAGCTCTAACTTTTTGCAATTAAAAACAAAGCAAAGTTCGATGGATAAATTAAGCTGACTGATAAAGTTATTAAAGATCTTTGTTATTCAGAGATAGTGGAAGCCTTATACTAAGTCCTGATTAAGCGAGAGGATAAACAGATTCATTGGGTATGGCCATATGACTCGGCTAATACTGGTTAAAGCTCTATCCTTAGAATGAAAGATGCAATATTATTTGCGATGAACTAACTACTGGGCCAACCAGATTTCACGTAGATTCCCGATACCTTGAGCAGGAGTCCTAGATTGTACTGATTAACGAAATGAACATAGAGAAATTCTTAGGCAAGTACCACATTCCCATTATGAAAAGATGTTAGAGGGGAGAGGGTACGCAGTTGATGTCATGTTTGGCGAAACTTATATTCTTTATCAAAACTGCTACAAAATAATCACAACAAACGAGCTTCCCTGGAATAGAATAACAGCTCAAGAAAAAGACTGCTTCGAGAAGAGGTGCATCACAGTATCGCCAAATATAGAGGAGAAATCAGGCAAACTAGAGTTCCCATTCAACTCAGTGCAATTGGAAGTATATTTTAGATTGAGCAGAGGAAGATAAAGTATGGAACAAGAAAATTAAAAAGGAATCAATCAGTGAAAAAAAGGTTGAGTAGCAGAATAGGATTAGCACTAGAGACACAGAGGTAGAGGAGCAGGAACCTAGTTGAAATATCTAATTGTCGCATAATTATATAATTAAATTAAATCTATTTGCACACAACCTACCCCTAGTTGAATGATTATATTTTGCACACTTTGCACAATCATTTATATTTAATTAATTGATTAATTTTGGTCAAAATTATATTAAATGAAATTCAAAATAGTACTAATTGTAATTAATGGCAGTTTGAATTAAGTGTATTATATGAAAATATTTGTATTTCTAATATTTCCTTTTCTTATGTATTTTAGTAATATTTAGGTTTCAAATTTTTCTTGAATTAATCCTCTTCTATTTAGGATTTCCTATTAAAAACTATCTCTTGCGTAAAATCATGTACTGATTGTTCAGGAGGCTTTTCTGATAAAAATTGCATTCAAAATACACTTAATCTTTAATTTCTACTGTCCTTTATATAGAAATTTCTCTTTCTTATTTCGTTCTTTTTTGATTAAAGTATAATTTTAATAAATGCTATCAAGTTATAAGGAATTCTTTAATTCTGAATAATAATAATAATAATAATATATAAAGAATTTGATAACTAATTTTTACAAAGTTCTTGAATCTCTAGACTTCTTCTTAAAGTCTTTTGCATTTATGACTGTCATTTAGTATATCCTTTATTTCCTGTAATATTTATACTTCTACTTTTTTAACTCTTCGAAGTCACTATAATTATGTTGCTAATCTGGGGATCCTAATTTATTGTAGTTAGTTGTAGCATTTTAATTAATAATTTATTTCAAACAAAAATATTTAATTAGATCTGTAATTTAATTTAAAATATTAAATTAATGAATTTTATTAATTTAAGTTGTACCTAGACCAACTCCTCCTCCTAGTAGGGGACTGGACAAAAATTCTTCTTAGCCATAACCAATAAAACTGGAAGACTTTTTCAGATAAGGTTTCTCTTTGTTAAATAACAGATAGCACTGCAGTTTAATTGAGGTTTTAGATAGGAATGTGAAAACATGAAGCTATTTGTGAAGTTTACCTCATAGATGTCTTGTATTGAATTAAACTTGGCCTAAAAAATAAATTAATTAGAAACAATATATTTATGAAAAAGAGGTGGAAAATATCATAAAGTCTATCTTACATTTAAAATTCTCCATCACAGCAGTCCAAGCTTAGTATCTACTCTGTTCTAGAAAAATAGGCTTAATAATTGTCTTGCACTTTTTGCTTATACATAAGTACGTTTAAGGGCTGCTTTTTCAAATTTACTAGAAATTACAATACATAGCTTCATTCGCCTTCAGAGTTATCAAATTGCTAGTCAATCTTTAGTCTTTTACATTAAGACTTAATGTAAAAATGAACCAATTTATTGAGCTCCTCCATCATTGAGATTTATCTAATTTTTATCTGAGTTTAGTTGATCTTTTTAAATTCTCTATATTAACATCCTAGGGATCGGACACTCTAACTCCAAAGCTTACTATTGCTTTTAAATTTACTGTTTTCTTTGGAGTAAATGAATCTTTAACTACAAGTAATCATTCTCATTTTGAGTGAATGTACTCAATAAATCTCCAGACTTAATCTTAAATTTATTTTGATTTCTTGTAGGAGTTTTGCTTAAAGCTTATTCATTTTATAGTAAAATATTGCTCTGTTACTATTTTTTTGTGAACTTGAGGATTATTTAAGATTTTCATTCTAATTTGATATCAATGAACCATGAAAAAATATTCTCTGCATTTTCATGCTAGATCTACCATCTATACTTTTTAGATTTTCAAGTATATTTCTCTGGTTTCTACTAATCCTAGTTTTTCCAGTTTTCTGTGTTGTCTAAGCTTTGACATTAAATTAATTCATTATACTGCAACTACTAGTTATAATATTCCATTTCGGTGGAGAGTTGACTTCATATTCTAAAAATTCAAGTGCAGATGCTTAATTCCGTATAGTAAACTCTTTTCTTTATTCTTGAGATTTTAAGTTACTGTGAAATATTTTAAGCTTCTAGTTTCTATTAGTTCCTTGTAACTTGTTTTTATTTATGCCTAATGAGGAATGAGTCTTAAACATCACTGAGTATAATTAAAAGCTAAAATTCTATTTAATTCTTTCAAAAAATTAAAGCTCTAAAATACTCAACAAAAAAAGATATTAATTGTATCTTGAATTAGTATTCAGGAGGGTAGATGAAAGTTTCACCTTTTAATGTGCTTTATTATTCGGCATTCACTCTATTTATTGAGATTAATTCTACATTTTAATCCTCATCATTATTAAAAGTATTGCTTAATTAAACTATATTATTTTTAACAAGACTTATAGAAGTATAAAGACCTGCTAGTAACTATTTAAGAATATTGATGTCAATCAAACTGCCTGCAGATGGATTTCAAAGCATCATAATTCCATTATATTGCTAAAGTTTATATAATTTTTATCTACTTTATCATTGAGCTGCAGTGGTGCCAATAAACTTCATATCTTTAAATCTCACTGTTTATCTCATAGTGCTTTAATTATTGATTATGAGATTAATATAAAAATTAACAAATCTTCATGAAAATAATGAATATTTAATTGTTGAATTAATAATTAAATATAGATGTATACCTGTATGCAAACGCTTTTGACTCGAATGATGAAAATTAGGCTGGTCGCTCTTAAATTAATAGTTGAAGCAGCACTATCGATTTAATCGTCACTCAAATTTTGAGTATATGGGAGTTGAGATTAAGTCAAAGTTATAGTGGATTTATTTTTAATTAGTGAAGGAGAAGATAGAACTCTCATTTTATTTTATGAGCCACCAGGTATCTCTTGATTTATAGCTATTTGAGTTATTCTTGTGTTAAGTAAATTTTAAATAATCTAATTCTAGCTTTACTTTCATTCATTTTAATTTGATATTAAAATAGTTGAATTAATAATTTTTATATGCACTTTCTCTTTGACGTGAAAGTAGATTCAGGACTAGATTAGATATTTCTAAAGAGTGGTGAAAAAGTTTATACTGAGAGATTTTTCATCTTATAAATGTAACTCTTAAAAAACAATTAATATATAAATGTTCATCTTAATAATGAGATGAAAATAGTTATAAATTACTCAATATTTCTTTAATTCTCTATTATATTATTTCTATTTTTTGGTTTTTGAATTATAAAAATGTAGATGTTTATATTTTACGATATTTATTGAAAATATTTAAGAAATTAAAACAACACTCAATTACTTTTTATTTCAATTCACTTCTTCTAATTTGATTAGTTGCTTGTTTTTTTTATCATTCTCTCAAATCTATAAAAATTGGTTAAGTTTAAAATTAAATTCTTTCTATAGATTTAAAATTTCTTATTGAAAAGTCATATTAATAAATTAATTCGTTATGTAAAATTGTTGTTTACTGCTTACTTAATTCTAAGCCTGTCGATTTTCTAGAACAATTGTATGTATGCAATAATCAAGAACACATTATAGACGATGGTCTAAAAGTAGAAGAAATTCGCATTGCCAAAGAATCGCTCAACCCATGTAATCCATTAGTAGAGTACGTTTAAACAGCAGTATATCATGACCATAAATATAATTATTATTCCCTCCACATGGCATAGAATATTATAGTTTGAAGCTAGGAGGAAAGAGAAGATGTTGAAGTAGAATAAAGTTGGGTATTGATACAGCATTATTTTAAGCTATTAATGTTAGATTAGCAAAACTAGGATTTTAATGTGATAAGAGATATACTATGAAAGATAACATATTAATTTACATAGACAGCTACTGTAAGAAGATTCTTAATTATTCTAAAGTCTATAACTTCCTTCTTATTATGCTCTGGCAGTAATTTGTAAGTTTTAAGCATGTGCTTGAATACCAGTACAATTTAAATGCTCAAGGTAGCAGTAAATATCAAGTATACATGTCTGCAAAATTTTACATGTTGCTTGAAGATCTTTAGAGAAATTAATTAATTTCTAATTCTAATAGGGAATTAATGTATACTTACCTCTACAAAGATGTACCCAAAAAGCCAAGATTTTCAGAGTGATCTGCAACAAATAAAATATTCTTGTAGTTTCTCAACTCTTTTTAAATATATCCTCTTAGAATTATTAGACATATTATTATGGACGATGTAATTATTTTTGGGAGATATGTAGACGCGACATGATTGAATATAATTATGTGTACCATTCTTAATGGAATTATCGCATAGATGAAAGTTGGATCATATAAAGCGCCAAGCCAATTGTTATGTCTTATTTTAATTGTACTAATTTAGTTTGTTCTTGGAGATTAGAGTAATCTTAATCTATTATATATATTTAGATTTACAACAATATTAACATTGATTAAATTCAACAATTGAACTTAAAGTTTAAATACTTTCGACGATTAGGAAATGATTACGATTTAAAGATTGAAAATGGGGCCTTGCAATACACTCAAGGGATTAAATACGAAAATTAGTATGAGAACCCATGTTAAATTCTTTCTTTCTTGAATCTTCATATAAGTCTTCCCAACTTGCTCTTCATAAATTATTTAAACTGCTTTACTATAAATTCCATTATTTTCTTTCTTTTCTACTCCTCTGATTCGATAAAAGGTTATCTTGATTATCTCTAACTATACATTCCTATGCTTAAAGCCTTCACTTTTTATGCTCAGTTCATAAGATTTAATGAGTATTTTAGCCATAAGAATTAGTGTTAGTGGTTCTATGAAACTTAGGAATACTCTGATAGGGATTAAAGGGTCATTAAATATGCTTGATAGCATGTTTTAACCCACATTTTCATATAGAAAGTGGTAAAATTTTATCAATAAAGGTGGTTGATTGATTAAATTTAAATCCAAGATGGAGTTCCTCGAGATCTTATAGTTTGTAAAGCAGTCTTTTATAACAATTACAATTTAGAAAGATTATAGTTTAATTAATTATATTTTATTTAACTATAATTGCCTGATATCAATCAGAGGAGTATAAAAAACACAAATCTTTTAATTGGCTCTACCCTTGTATATAGTGCTTATCTTAATGTCACCCCAAAGAGTAAGATTAAAAATAGCTTAATATTTGAAAATTAGTTATTTTTTCCATTTTTAAAAACTAATGATAATTATATCTTGAAAATATTTAGAAAGTAAATCATCGAAATTATTTCCTAGAATAACTTAAATTTTTGCATTTTAAGCACAATTTAAAGAATAGCACCAAATTTTATTAAAATAAATTCAATTTATGATTCCCATAAAATTATAAAAGAAAATAAGCATCATAAGAGTTTGCTCATTAAAATTATTATTATATATTATTCTGAGTAAAAAATGAAGTAAAAGACTTTGCGATTTTAGAGTACGTTAAAATACACGACCTTGGCTAAGACCTACATGAGGGAAGATTATGATTCGAGAGCTTTCCATTAATATGCCATGGAAATTCGCCATGAAGATGAACTGCATATAGCTGATGCTGTCAGCATATAAAAGGAGTATTAATTATAAGAAGCACAAGCTTAGAGATTTTTGATTTAATTTCTCTAAAGCAATTTTTGCACTAGATTAAAAATGATAAATGATTCAAATAATCATGATAATATAATTTATTTAAAACTTAAGAGAATGTCTCAATAAGAAAGAAAAACACGATAAAAGTTATTTACAGAAACAGAGAGATGGTGGTGATAATAGGAAATCAAATTCCAGAAAAGTTGAATTTAAATATTATTTCTTAGCAGACTTTAATGAAGTTTAAATTAATATTTTATATTATGCTTGAGCTTAAGAAGAAGCTAAACAAAGTCCTGAAAAATAAAGGACAGTAAAACAATTTAAAATTTTTCCAATTAGAGCTACAGTTAGCATAGGAATAAAAAGAATAAGTAGAGTAGAAAAATAATGAAATGCTATCAAACAGCAAATAAAACTCTAAAGCTGGGATAACCCCTAGAGGTAAAAAAACTGAAAATAATTTGAATGTAAAACCTTTGCAGACATCTTTTAATAAGTACAGGAAATCTTAAATTAATATATAAATATATATATATATTTATATATTCCTAATTATCAGTTACTTTAAAATTTCCAAAAATCAAACAATGAAGCAGGAGGGCACAATTGAATCGTAGTAGCAGTGTAATATCGCATAACGAATCTCATGATGCCCTTAAGATATAAACTTTACCTTCAGGTCTATCAAATTAGAAGTAAAGATAAACAAATAACGGTTAAGGATTTTTAAGCATGCCAAGTGCTTAAATTATCTTGAACCTGAATACAGTCAATTTAATTCCAAAACCCTTGACAAATGCCATTAAGTCATAATTTTAAAATCGAGCAAAAAAAGAAGCAATATTTTCAGTATAGCAGCTTGGGACTCTTGTAAAATGAAATTAATAAGAAGTACGACATATAAGTGGAAGATGAAGATTTTGATGAGCACTTACTCTTCAATCAAGAAAAACCTACTGAATAAATTTAACTCCTATTTAAGGTTGATAAAAATATTAAAACTGCTCAGGGATTTTTCACTTAAAGAGACAAAGAGCTTAAACAGAGAGCTACTATATTAATGCCAACGACATCTGCTGCTAAGAGAAAACATCTACCCGATGAAAATAATTTTAGAACTTCCTTTCACAACGAGGGTTTATATAACATAAATTAACAGTCTGGACTTATGATTATGCTCAACACTAAAAGTTTCAAGCTACTCCATAATTTGAATTATGCAAAGTTCAAATAATGCTATCATGTTCTAAAATCAATAGAATAGGAAGATAGACTAAGAATATATAATTTTGATGAATAGCTATTTGAGCCAGAGTTAGCCCCAATTGTATAGGCTATGAATTAATTTAGGAGGCCAAAGAACTTTTCCCTCTAACCTCATTTCTTACTTAATGCTATACTTACAATATTATATGCTGCAAGGACTTCAATTTTAGAATGAAGTGCCTGAGTTTTCATCAACACTAAGCTCAAAGCATTTAGATTTATATTCGCATAAACACCAAAACGGAGATCATGCTACTGGTAAATTTAGTTCATTAGATATTAAAACTCCGAAGCTAACCCACAGAAGGTCTATCATAACAGGAAAAGTCGCAAATTTGAGAATAAGACAATTTACTATAGAAAATGAAGACAAAAATGCAATTGCTACTCAAAATATGTATGCTAAGCTTATCATGAGATATGATCCCGAGATTCTCTCGAACACTCATATGTAAGTTAAGATCATTATTAGTGAACTAAGAATTCTCAAAAATAAGGCATTATAGCTGAAAAATTTACTAAACGCTTAGATATACCAAGAATCTTCAGTTATTTATCTAAAGCCTATTAAGTTAACTTTAACTCTTATTTTGAAAGTATTGTTGCGCTATTGATTAGTATTTCAACTGTTTTACTATAAGAATTTGTTAAAGATCCTTCTGGCATTGGTATCCCTGACTTAAGTTATGTTACAGAAGATAAAAGTGAAATTGAAGATGAAACTTAAGCATTCCTGCAGGACTCGGATGTCTATATCTTGGTGCTGAAATATTTCGGGATTTCAAATGCCATATATATAATCCTATCATATAATTTGGAACGAGATTTGACAACTCTCTCACAGATCACTAATATGGTAAGATAGATGGCAAAGGCAAGATTCCTTTGCTAAGAACTCATGTCTATAAACAAAGAGCTTTCAGTCTGTTTTGACAAAATATTAAAATAATACAGCTTCTTTAAGATGAAATGGAGAAGCAAGAGTGTTTGAAGGTCACCTACCAATAATTACAGAACAGAGTAGATCATCATATTAGAGTATAGCTCTCTGAAGAAACTATAAAACATCTTGAATAAAAGCATCAAGAATCTAAGAACATAACTTCAATGAAGGGTAGTCATTACAGACACTCATAACTCCCCTAAAACTTTAAGGAAGACGATTGAAGTGTTTAAAAAGAAGAAGAAGCTAGACTAAAAGCGTGAATATTTCCTTTAACTATAGATCATGAAAAATAAAGAAAAGAAGGAATCCCTATTGCATACACTCTAGGAAGAGATGGGTAGGTTCAAAGTTGATATTCAAGAATCTTTTGGATACGATCGAAAACTATGCAAGAAAAACATTACTCAAAGAACGAATTATCTTATTGAGAAATTTCAATCTAAAAAACACAAGAAAGATACAAATTTTTATACTTCAATGCTGATGAGTGCAAGAGATTAAACTTCAGCAGTAAAACTGTATTTTGAAAATGATGATGATAGAGAAGTAGTTCAAGTTAGAGCAGATGAAAGATAACAAATTTACTAATAAAGCATATTGTAATAATAATTTAAAAAAAAAACTTTGCTATCAAGCTATTAGGAGAATGAAAGGCAACAACAGTCAAAATTAAGGCTTTTCAAACCAGTCTCTAAATAAGATGAAGTATAATGTTATTCATGGCAACCAAGAGTTGAAAAAGCTATTGAAACTGCAAGTATGATGTGTGAGAGTGGACTGCTCAATATTAACTTGCAGCATCTACAGAATGATATTGATTAATTTAAGTCAGAAATATCAAGGAAAAAAAATCTCTGATTAAATTATTTAAGATAAAAGATTATTTTTTGGAAATTATTTTATCAAATTTATTTATAAAGTTGAATTGTAACTAAGGCCTTTAAAATGGATAAAAGTTGTTTTTAAAAACAAAAAATCTTATTAACATTAAAATGAATAAACTGTCTCTTTGATTTTGCATTAGTTATTAATATAAAATAATTGCATAAAATTATAGCTTCTTAGATAATATCTTTTATTCTTATTAGTGTATTTGGTCGAATTTGTTTAAAATTAGGGCATATAAATATTCAAACAAATCAAAAAACCAAGAGTTTTTTCTCTACAAATTTGAGTTGCTATATATTCGATGTAGCTGCTTAATTTAATGCAGAACATATCTTAAAGGTTTTCTGATTTTCTTATTAGTATAAGCTATATTGTTAAAATTTGCTTTTTCATCAACCGAAGCAGCTCGTGAAATTTTAGTTTTTTTGTGAGCCGCTTCGCTTCCTTAATTTCTGAATATATTAATTCTCATTATTTTAATACTTTGCATCATTACAATACTGCATGCCTTTTACATTAAAAGACATTAACTATTAACTTTTAAAATTTGTTAATATTTAAAGTATCATCCTTAAAACCTATGCCTGTAATTGTTGAAAATATATAAATAAAATAAACTGTCATTTCATTTAATGTAAAAGGCATGCAGTAATATAATGATTCAAAGTATTAAAATAATGAGAAATAATATATTCAGAAATAAAGGAAGCTAAGCGGCTGACAAAAAAATTAAAATTTCACGAGCTGCTTCGGTTGATGAAAAAAAGATTTTAACAATTATTAAGTTCAAAACCTTCTGAAAATACTTAAATTTTTTTAGCTCAAGTAGGTAAGTATGAACACGATTTGATATTGAAATTTGATTATGGAACTGCCAATTATATTAAATGGTTCTGCTTTTATTTTAAATTAAGACAATCTTCAAGGCAATAATCTTGCATGACAGTTATTAAAATAACTGTTCCGTTTATAATTTATGTGATTATTTTCATGTATTTTGAAGCAATTTAAATAGAAAAATTCTTAATTAACTTTGAATAATTCTTTATTTATTTAAGTATATTCTTGGAGGATTCAGAATAATGTTCTTTTTTCCAAAAAATTAGTTTTTTCCTAAAAAAATCAACTAAGGATTCAAAATTAGTCACCAAAAAAAGCAAAAAGGATTAGTGATAAATCTATATAGAACTATGATATTCAAAATGGATTATTGAGTTTCTGAATTTTAGTTAGTAAAGATTAACAAAAATTTGATTATAAAAAAATTTTACAATAAATTAATTAAAAACAGGGCAGAGATTTCAACATCTGCCACAAATGGGTTTGAAACTATATTTTGTATAAATTTATATTTATTTATTTATTTATTTATTTATTAATCATATAAAGATATGTCAAAATCTTCAAAAGTTGTAGTTTTAAGTTCAAGCAGCTCAAAATTATTTTGTAGGACTTGATCCTTATAAATATAGCTTATACTAATAAGAAAATCAGAAAACTTTTAAGATATGTTGTGTATTAAATTAAGCGACTACATCGAATATATAGCAACTCAAATTTGTAGAGCTATATCTCTTGGTTTGTTGATTTGTTTGAATATTCAGGGGGGGAAGTTTCCTGCCCCCAGACAGTTTCCTGCCCCATTCGGTAGTTTCCTGCCCCCAACATTAAATTTATGATTTTTGCAATAAATTTAATATAAAAAATTAAATTTCAATTTCAATAACCATAACCATGTACTATACAACATTTATTATTATATAATTTTCAAGGTAAATAATTATTCTTTATCAAATTATATATTATTGACAAGGATAAAATAAGTGTTTTTTTTATATATAATTAATGTAATTTTCATTAAATTTTAAATTGATTATCAAGGAAGAAATGATATTTGAAGCTAAATTTAAAAAAAAATACATCATAATAGATGATAAAGATTCTTAGAAAATTATAAAAATTGCATATTTTTAAGTATGGGGCAGGAAACTACCTTTTTAGGGGCAAGAAACTTCCCCCCTTGGGTGCATATAAAATTTTGGGGCAGGAAACTTCCCCCCCCGAATATTCATATGCCCTAATTTTCAACAAATTCGACCTAATTGTTTACACATTCCATTTAAGTCTTAAAATCTAGTAATATTAACAAATTATTCATTTTTTTATTTTTAAAGGATACTAATTCAATTTGTTTAAAGAAATCTAACGAGAAAGTATTTACTACTTAAATATGCTAGCTACATATTGTTTATATTTATTCGAAACTATTTTTCCCTTTGAAGTAATATTATTTAACTTTTACTTACCTGAGAACCCTGGCATCCCATAATCTCAGTTAACTCAATAAAACTCCTTATGTAATTCAAGAATTAAATTTGTCCTATCTAGAATTTATCGTTAATAGAAATAAATTTTGTTAAGAAAATTTCCATATTAAGTAATTTTGTTTTATAAAATCTTTTTTTAACTTCTAAGAATTTTCAATCATTAGATTAAATTATATAAATGCTTTTAGAAGACTACACTTTACATTTAACTTTATTTCTTAAGTTCTTAATTTGCCGATAAAGTTATTTTTTATTTTACTTTGCATTGAGAATGATCATGACTCAAAGACGATATTGAAAAGATAAGTAAATATAAATTTTACTTGAGAACACAAGTGTGTTTACAATTACTATGTATTTAACATTATTTTATTTTTATTTAATTTAAACCAAATCATCTGTATTTGAGGAATAATATTAAATATCTCACTTTATTGATGCAGTTTATACATAGTAAGGCGTCTTAGAATTAAAAATAAATAAAATTACATCTTCTGTGTATAGCATTCATTAAGTTTAGTTCTTCAGTAATCACTTATGTTTTTAATATTGAAGTTTCTATTTAAATTCTTAATTTATTTAATGGTAAATTAGATTATTCGATTGATAAAATTTTTAAGATTTCGATTTGATTATGCTCTTTTAATGAAACTTAAAATTCAATATAGATCTCGCATTAAAATCAAAGTTAATTGACTAAAGTAAACTTTTATCATAAATTCTGGTATATTCAGACCTCAAATTGCATTTTATAAATATTTTTCACACCTTTAATTTAAAACGCGGGGGAGGAATTTTCTTGCCCCATAAATAAAAATATATGTAATTTTTATAATTATCAAAGAATCTTTATCATCAATTATGATATTGCTATTTTTAATCTAGCATAAAATATCATTTCTATTTAGATAATGAATTCACATTTTAATGAAAATCACATTAATTATTAGTAAAAAACAATTATTTTAGCATTGATTTTAATACTTAATTTGATGAAGAATAATATTGTATCTTGAAAATTATATATTAATTAAAGTTGTTTAGTACATAGTAATGGTAATTGAAATTGAAATTTATATGATTCTAATATTTTTATTGCCAAAAAATATAAAATTTAATGTTGGGTGCAGGAAACTTCCGCAGGGGGCGGGAAACTGCTTGGGGGCAGGAAACTTCCCCCCTAAATCGCACATATCTGGAATAAATTAAAGAGGACCAATTTTTGGGTGTTTATTAATGCAGACCTCTTTTTATTTTAGTTATTATTTGTTGATGTATAGTTTCTTTCATATTATTATCTCTTCCTATGCTTCTCATTTTTCTCATTCTCATGCATAAAACTTTAAGTGTACAACGTGAATAAAATAGATAATCAATGACGATATTTATCTTAAAAGTCCTTTGAACTTGATTCAGGGATCACTCCAATACTTTGGTTTCCAATAAGGTTTTATGAAGCGAAATTTCTATTCCAATCCAGATACTTGTACATCTTGTGGTTGTGTCCTTTCAGATATTTATTCTAACGAGACTAATTTTGATTTTTAGTTGAGGGTTTTATCTGCAGTACTCTTCGCTTTAAGTAGAGGAATTTTTTGAGCCCTTGCTTTTAAAATCGGGTACGACTTCAGCATTTATGATTTCTCTGATGTTTTCTTCCTTGTATTTCATTTTCTTCTAATGCAAAAACTTTCCCTTCTTGTCATTAACTTCTTGCAAAAATAGTTGTATCTTAGTAGTAAATGATTTAATATCAAATAAATTTTACCATATCACTGTTTAATACTAAAATCAAACCATTAATCTTAGTCGTGAAATAGACGTATCTGAGTGAGTTGACGTGGTAAATTCCGTGACGTGGCAGTCATGAAGTAGAAACTCCGAAAAAACCATTCTCGCTATTTTCTAGTCTTCTCCCAAAATCAAGATGTCATCCCAAGTTTGTATATGGGGACAGAGCTCATGAGATCCAACTAAATAACATAAGATGGAGAAAAACGCTTACCGGTCCCACCGCTGCTGGGAAACGTAATCCCTGTCCTTTCGCTGTGGTAGCTCCAGCACCCTAACCCGTGTGGGAGAAAAATCCTTATCGTTGGCTCCAATGGTTTTCATCTTCTCACTTTCGAAGGCAGAGCGTACCTTCATCCTGCTCCTTATTACCTAGGAAATTGAACTCAAGCCAGGTAACTCATCTAATGCAAGAAAATCTTAGGCCACTCTAAGAGGTACGCTGACAGATTGAACCCCACCGACTGGTCCCTCATGCGTTGCGCCCAGCAACCCCCTACCTGCCCTCGATAGGCCTTAGTGTAGTAGAAAGCTCTATCAGAAAGTCCCAAGTGGTTGGTACCACCTAGCAATTAACTTTCTAATTTAATAATAATTAGTTGAATTTAATAATAATTAGTTGTATCTTTTTTTGCTTCTATTCGCTATTATTTCACGAATTATTTTGCGTTCAGCTTCAGTTGCTTGAACAAATACCTTCTCATATTAACGATTTCGTTAGCGTTCCGCTTAAAGTTGATTTTTACCGTTTTTCACGAAAACTTCTTCATTTGATTAAGAAATTTCACTGCCATAAACCATTTCATCATTGCTGTCAAAGTAAACAATTTTTCTTTCTAGATTGTGATTAGTTCAGTTCCTCTCATTCTGCCATTATTTTTTCTGAGTGATCTATCAAGCTGCCCGCTCTTTAACATTAAAGAGTTTTTTTAATCTTCATCATTATCAAACAAATTTCTTCACTTTAATGATTTTATTAACTTACCAAATCTTTATTATTCTGTTGAGCTAAGCAAGACTCACAGGTTTTGCTATTAGAGCAGCTGCATTTTACATTCTTCTATCTCTTTATATTTTATTTTTACTTTTTAATTTGTGAATTCTATGTGTTGGACTTACTCAATCCAGTTCTTTGAGCTTACCTCTGCTAATTTAATTTAGAAGGTGATAACGACTTTAAAGCCCCTTTTTTCTTAAGAGAATTGAAAATAATTTTCATGTCATCAGCGCTATCAGACGAGGAAGAATGATTTCTGTGTTAAATAAATATTACATAAATAATTCACTAATAAATTCAGTTTATCAAGGTTTCTTATCTATAATAATATTTTATTTATTATAAAAGCTTTGACATACCTTGAATAGAGATAGAAAGAGAAATGTGTGATTACTGAATCAGAAACACCAAAAACAGCAATTTTTATTGTTTAATAGATTTTTTTCGAATTATTTTTGCGATTGATTGGTCACTCATTTTCCACCACCTATTTTATTATTAATTGTTGAATTTTATAAACCATCAAAGAGTTTATTCATAAACCTTTCTGTCTAATTTGACCTAATAATACAAGCTTAAAGAAATAAATTATTTAATATTAACTAGATTTGCTTGGCCAAAATATCTTAGTTATAATAAATATTAAAAATACAATAATTTTATAGATATAAAATATGAATCTAAAATCACATAGATTGAACATTGAAGATTCAGATCATTGTTCAGAGAAATCAACAACTTTATTCAATGTTCCTCCAAAGGTATATTCAAATCGAGATTTAAACTGGCCTTTTCCCTTCGAAAAGAATAAAAAATTGAAAAAAAAATTTTCGAATATTCCCTCTGCACACAATCTTGACAAAAATCCCTTTATAATGAAGTTTTATTTCGCACCAGTCAAACTAGTTAAGTATAACAAGTGATCAGAAAATTGCGCTTTTTGGAACTCTAAGGAAAATATTGTACATGGATTTTGACACTATTTTGAGATGCAAAGAGAAATTCAAGTAGAGTAGGACAAGTTAAATTACCAGCGAAATTGTTAATCTTGATCCTGCATATATCGAAGGAAATCCTTTAAGGGCTTAGATTGTTGCATCTTAATTACTCTTTAAAATATTTAACTTATTGCTTATTTACATCAATTTCATTTTTGAACATCTTTACCAGATCAAGCTATTTCTGTATTTGATCTTAGTAATGGAAGATATTTACTTTCTCTAGGCTCGCTTACTCTTCAAACTTGCATGAATTGGAGTCAAAAAGATGAAAACTTAATTGGCACAGGCTCTTATGACAAGATAAGAATCTGTGATGCAAGAAATCCTTAGTCGGCAATGATTATACCTCAGCAGTAGAATAATAAAATTGTATTTGATAAATTTGATGAAAATCAATTTGAAACAGCCTATGTTAATATAGTGCGTATATGGGATCAAATATCAACTGCTAAGGAACTTTTTCATAGATACTCACGATTCAAACATTAAAAAAATCGATTATGATTATAACAATTCCAAGTTACTACTTACATCTTCTTAGAATTCAATAAGGATATATCATCTGTAAGACTCTACTGCCGAACAACGATGCCATGTTTAGTTAAAGAAAACAGTAATTACAGTAAGTTTCACTCCTTTTTGATTGGGTGTAGTTATCTTGAAAGAAAGATCTAACAATTTGAAATTTTTCAGCTTCATGAAAAAGATTCAGGCAAAGGACTGTTTCTTAAGAAAATTATTTATGAGAGAAAAACTAATCTAAGCATAAATAGTCCAAGATCTTAAATATTTCAATTTAGAAGAGATCTAGATAGCTACAACTATCAGATAGTTTCTTTGCCATCGGATAAATACCTGAAAGTTTAAAAATACCAACAGAGTTTGTGCAAAGTTTTAACCAGAACAAGTTACCAACTTCCTCTTTAAAAGCAGGTGGATATCTCTAGCGAGACCTTCTTGAAATTAATGAAGAAGAAAGCATGATAAGCAAAAATCTTTTAAGTTAGTAGATACTAACATAAAGCGATATAATCATAAATGAGCTAAATGAAATTGAAAGGTTTGAGAGAGAAGCTTCGGATTAAAAAGAATATAATAAAACTCAAATTTGGAGTCTATAAAAGAGTGGAACTTAGATTGTTTATTAAAGACAGCAGAATATTAAGTTTATCTCTAAATGTACCCCAAGCATATCCCAAAGAACCATTTTAGTTTAAACTTGGCAATAGATTGAACATCGGTGATTTAACTGGCCAGAGTATTATAGATAGTTTGAATTAATTATCAATCTTAAAATCCAGCCAGAGTTAAAATCATTTTAGGCTATGTTTGATGCAAGTAAATAAGCTACTTAAGTAGCAGTACGTCTTGCATTTAAATGAAAATGACGACTTCTTAAAAAATAATCCTTTAAATTCAAATTTAAACATAGGAGACTAACTAGAGATCTTGTAACAAATCCCAGTAAAGAAATATTTCATTCCATATCCTAGTACTAATGGCTTCTCATGGAACAATAGAGGGTAGTTTATCACTTTTTCCGATTCAAAGTATAATTTTAGAGCTTTAGAATTGAATCAGAAAAAGAAGATCTTCAATGCTAATGATTTGAAGAGCTTATAGAGTCCCTTTTCTAAGAGATTCAATTGGACTGGAGACAACAAATAAATTCAAGGAGGGGAATATGATGAGGATATGAATTAAGAGAACTCTGCAAACCATAATGACTTGATGTCATAATACTCAAGTAATGATGAGAAGAATATTCTAGCTAGCAATTTAAGATTTAGTATCTTAATTTTCCTATATTAAAGAGGTTTTATTTTTATTGAATGGTATAAATAAGACACAATATTCATTATTTTTCTTATTTAATTATAGCAGAACCAGCATAATGTAGGATGATGAGTATTCAGATTAAAAAGATAATGATTTTGATGATGATGAGGATTTTGACGAAAATGAAAGTAGCTAGTCAGAAAGCATGGGTAATAAGCCTACAAAATATTTGTAATTTATAAATTAAATTATCAATACATTTCTTTTTAAGTTTAGCAGAAAGACAAAATCAAAATTGGGAAGCTCTAACTTTCTTAAATCAGAAGCTTCAGGAAGAGATACCTCAGCTAATAGGCAAAAATCAAAATCTAAGAAGCATGGTGGTGGGGGTGGAACATCAAGAAACTAAATTAAAGAGCTTAGCATAGAAGATTGAGCCGTAAAGATGATAATTTTATGACAAAAAATAAGCTAAGTATCATTATTATCTTTAATTTTGAATCTATATTTACCTTAAATATCAAATTTGCGATCGACTAAGAGATTTTCTCAAACAACATTCCTAGATTTCCAGGCCAGTTAAAGTTTTGCTTCAAGTTGTTTAGAGTTCTCTTCACTTTGAGTTTCTTCAGCTGCTTCAACGTAGATTGTGAAAATCCATATGGAATTAGGCTAACTCTATCTGAGTTTAGAACAATGTTCTATATATGCTTGTCAAATTATTTTCGTCCACAAAAACTGGTTCAAGATTGACTTTTTGGCACCCCAATATTCTAGATAGACTTTGGCTTAATTCTATGTAGAATTTTTGCTTCCTGATTTCATGAGGAATCACAAGGAATAGAGTCTCGAGCAAAGGTAGTTGGCAATAAAAAGTTCAACTGGAACCAACTGTAGTGAATTAGAGAGCTTTGTATGGTAAGTATTATTTATTAAATTAATTTCATTTTATAGATGAACTGCTAAAAGCTTATGGAAATTGATTAATTAGAGCTATCAAAGACATGGAGCTTGATTTATAAATGCCTATCTGACATTATTTCAGATTTGATTAAATTGGAAAATTGGAGTACGAATCCTCTTGTCTTGGGAAGTAACTAGCTTTAAGACTTCTAAGGGCTTTTGAAGAATTTATATTTAAAAATATTAATATTTAAGAACAAGGTGATGTTCAAAACATAGAGTTACTATCTGCCCTAATTTTAGGTTCAGAGACTTAAATTATAGAGAATCTACTTGAGGTTTAGAAATAAACTTAAAATAAATGCAAGAAAAGTAGATATATTAACAATCAATTAGTAAATTTTAATCCTCTAAAATTTTAAATTTGTAAAAGTAGCTAAGTACCCACCCTCTATTGAAAAACGCAATTTAATTTATGCCTTTTAATTTTAATATTAATTTTATTTTTTAATGAATAAATGTATAGCTCGTATTAAATCTAGGAATAATCATATGAAATAATCAATACCATTTAATACAAGTTCCCTAGAAACTAAGAAGATGCTAAACTTGAACAGTAACCTCTAACCTCCACAAATCTAGTTTTTAAACTCAAGACTCAAAAAAAAATCAAAAGAAACATTGAAGAAGTACAGAAAGATGAGCTATTAATTCGTAGCGATAGCCAAAAGCAACTTCGATTATTTTAATGAAGATGAGGACGACTATAATTGGCTTATAAAATCGAACAACTCTCTGCTTATCAAACGAAATATTTAAAAGCCCGTTATAGGTAGCATAAAGCATTAATCTAAGATAAAAGAGCTCTAGTTACCTCAGAGAGCTAAGAGTGGAACTAAGAGAGACAAATACCTCAGTAGATAGTCAGTGGATGATGAAAGATATCATGAATTAGGGAGCACTGGCATGATAGTCTCCAAAACAATAGATAGAGCAAATTCTTCTAAAAACCAAAGCGCAAACCTAGTACTCAGGATTATAAGAACAAAATAAAGAGAAATTAGTATAATTTGTTTCTGAAAAATGATGTGGACTAATTGGTAGACTAGCAATCCATACACTTGGAAAATGAGAATCAGTAAGACATTGACGTAATGAAGATAGACCTTTATTATATATTATTATACCCATCTAAAAAACATAGAAATGCAGAAAAATCAAATATGAGCAGTCAATTTAAGCAGCACTGGATTGATGAAAATGAAGAAAATGAGACCAAGGATAATACAAATAAAGAAGAAGAAGAAGTTCAAGTAACTCTTATGCAAATAGAAGAACCTCACTTAGCTGTAAGTAATTTGTTTTTATATTAACTTATTCTAATAAACTATGCTTTTGTATATGAAAAAATACTCAGAACTTTTGGTAAGTTGGGGCTTCACTTTTATTTCAATTAAATTGTGCAAGATAGTCGCTATATCCAAGACACTCTCTAAAAATACCATTAAAACCTGTGGATAAATGAAAGCTTAAAATCATCTCTAAGAACAAGGAAGATGCTCCAAGCTAGAGAAGCCACTTGCTCTTAAGCCCTAACAATAAAGGACTATCTTCCTTTTTCTGAGAATAGTTCTTGGTTATTTCTGTAAGAAAGTTTAGAATCAACGAAAACATCAATAACTTTTGCTTAATAATTTAGGAGCCGAGTCTTGCTAAAGCTATGACTAAGTTAATATAATATGCACAATTTGTATCTTAAACTTAAGAGGGATGATGTTTGTTTGCAGTATTTGCCATCACTGTTGTCATCACGATCACATTAAATAGTGGTTCTTAAGAACAAATTAAACCAGTAATAATTTGAGTGGGCGCAACAAATCTAATACAAGTAATTTGAACTAGTCATCATAATAATTTTGCAAAAATTAATAATCATATAATGCATTTTAGAATATGAATTAGGAAGCCTCAAATACGATGAGTGCTCCATAGAATTTTATAAGATCCTTGGTAAGATACACATATATAGCTAGTTAGTTTAACTGAAAAAATAATTATTTTTATTTTGATTCTTAAAGGAAACATTTTTAATTTAAATTAATGAAAAAATATCAAATCACAGAATAAATTTATGAAAAACAGACCAAGCTTATATAAGTATAATATAGCTTTAACTTAAATTTTTATTATGCAGTTTCTTATGAAGTTTATAAATATATCATTTAAAGTCTGACAACAAAAAATCAAGAACAGTTTCGATAAATTTAGCATCTGTCTTAAAATTACTGAATAGAATTTAATTAAATAAATAAAACATAAGTATAGAAATACTTAGTGTTCTGGCGGATGTGGATGCACTCAATGCTATCTACAATTTAATTGACAGAGATTAAATCATAATTATTTCTCTGAGCAGATAATCTAACATACCAGTTTCTTCATCGTTCTCTCCTGTGTGATAATCTTTGTATTAATTTCTTGAACTAAACCTGTCAGTTTTTTATTTTTTTAATATTGAATATTAATATATGAGTGGCAAACTCACAGCAATTATCGAGAAATATACATTTTAATTTAGAAAATTCTCAATTTAATATTACTAAATTCTTAGGATTTTGACATTTCTATTTTTATATTAAACATTGTAATATTCTTTTCTACAGTTTAATTGCAATTACACAATATTTAAGATAAATAACTTGAAAGATTTAAGAAATTAGAATTAATAATTTAGTAAAAATGAATAAAAATAATGGCAGATATCTGGCAGCTGGTTACTCAACAAAATTTGTAAGTTACAAAAACATATCTAAACTTTTTTATATTTTAGCAATACTAGTCAGCAGAAGTCACGAAGGCAGACTACAGAGAGTTCAGAAGACATCAGAAAGAATTGCATAAACTCTAATAAGAATGACCAGCTGGAGCTTAAAATCAAGGAGAGTGGTAAAAAAAGGGAACTGTAACTGGATATGACTTTTGCATATTTGTTTAAGAATACTTATTAATTATATTTGATTTTAATTTAATTTATCCATTCCTTGTTATTTTTCATAATTAATATAATCGTGTAATTTATAAAAGTTATAATGTAAAGATTAAACTCATTTCTAACAAAATTAACTGACTATTTCAACCTGGCCTGTGGAGTTATATGTGTAAATTATATTCTTTGTGCAAAAATTGCTATCTTGGCTATATATCCCTGCAAAGAAACTATTGTGGAAATGGTTTTAATTATCATTGAAGCATTATAATTTATTGTAATAACTAAATAAAATAAATTGTCGCTTTTAATTAAGAATTGGAATCAATTTTAATGAAAAGTCTAGTTAGCAAAATTTAGATGGATTTCTTATACAATTTAAGTTGAAACATACTTACTTTATCTGTTATTTCTAATAATGAATCAAACTACCATTTAGACATTCAGATGCTGTTTCAAAGTAAATCAGAGCAATAATAATCACTAATAAATATCAATAATAGCAATTCAAATAATAATATTGATCACGAAAATATTAACAATTCTCTAGACAGAGTTAACATTACAATTTATATTGAAAATTTTAAGGGTTTTACTTTGAAAACGATCGATAAAATTTTATAATTAATTTAAGTATAAACTTGAATCAGTCACTATCATTTTCAATTAGGCAATCCACTTCACACGTTCAATTAAGTTAAAAAGCCACAATTTTATTTTTAAATTATTTCTGTTAGTTAAGTATATTTAAAGGAATAAAAATTGTTAAAAAATGGAGATAAATGAAACCTATAACAATTAAAAAAATAATTTGGTATCACTTCTGTCTTATTTCATTTAAGGATAAAATTTTGAAGTCACACTGTTTCAATAAACTCTATGGGCTCTTTTTTGTGCTTTTCATGCTGTTTTCTATAATTGTTACTCTCTTCCAGCTCCCAGAAGTTATTCTCTTCCCAAACGACACGCCCTACTATAACAGTGCCGATCTCCCATAGAGAAATAAGCATGTAATCAGGAGCCAAAGTGGAAGTATAGTAGCTTGCATAAGGTTTACTATGTTCTATCGCATTCAATTCATGATTGCCTAAAGATGTCTTATACTCTTTATGTGTTTGATATGCTCCCCTTGTGTGATAATGCTGTGCATGTATGAATGTTGTTGTAATTCGATACATGCTTAGGTTAATTCTGAAGTCCGAGGGCAAAGGGGCTAAATGGTTAAAAAATGTGATTATTTTAATTTTACAAGAAATGGAAAGAATTTAGATTCTCATTCCTCTTCTCAATTTTATTTATTTATTGATTATTAACTTAGATTGTAAACAATATAAATCCATAGAATTAACAACGCCGCTAGTAATAACAGTAAATAGTTGGAATATAATGCTTATCTACAACTTTAATAGGAGCAGCAGTAATAACCCTCTATCTTTGCCAAGGAAAGACAGCTTATTCTATCCATTATAAACACTATAAAAAACAAGTACTAGTCTGAAGATAAATTACTCTCTCAATAGTTCTCTATATGCCTGAATGACTTCAAACTTTAAGAGAAAATAGTGAAATTGAAATGCAATGAAGTGCATATTTTCATGATGAATTTCTTTAAGGGTGGGTATTCTTGAACTTTACATGTCCACTATGTAGGCTTCCCATTTTGTAAAATCACAGAAATAGTGAGATTATAAATAGACTGCAGAGTGAGAGGAATCAATTCCTTGCTTGGCAGTAGAGCGATGATGAGTTAAATATTGCTGCTAGACTAGCGCTTTAAATTTGATATAATATTTATAAGATTAAGATGCTATTTTTGATTTAGAAGAAGGTGCTAATGGCTGCAATAGCAATCTTAATAACAGTCTTATCAATAATGGAGATAATAAAAGAGAATATTAATCTTGAAATTGATGAAACTACGATTTAATTGTAAATTTTTCTAAGTAACTATTTGGGAAAAATAAAATAAATTTCAATACTTTGACAGTAAAAAACAGTAATAAAACTTAAGTACTAATATATCAATTTAATTTGGACATTAAAATGTAGAGAAGCAGTTTAACTTAATTTTAAATTATCGCTCAATTTATGACTATTTATATTATTTGATTATAATTTCCAAATTAATTTATCATGATGAGTAAGGAAATTAATAAATTATTCTCACAAAAATGATTAAGTTCGCATTTATCATCGATTCATTTCCCTTAATGAATCTAAGACCATAATTGGCAACATAAAATCAGCAACACTTCAACTTGTTCCTCGTACGCTAATTTTATTACATTTACTTATACTTTTCTTTCTCTCTTTGATAAGTCTCGCTAAATGCCTAATTTTAAACTTTCAAATCAATCAGCTCTTTTTTCTTATCTTTTAATCTTTGTTAGCATGCATTGAAGTAATTTTGCAGTTTGATAATGTCTATTTTGTGATTTTGTTGCTATCTTTATATTAACCCATCTACTATTGAAAATTGTCAATTTATTCTCTCAGCTCCTAATTTAAAGTTTCCTATTAATCAATATGTGATCTCAAATTTACAATCGCAATGTCTTTACTTTGGAGTGGCTATTACATTCTCGAATTAGATTTCTACCAATTTTGAGTATTTTATCTTAATTGGAGTCTCTCAATGTCGAAGTATGACTTCTTAATTAAGTTCCTAAATCCTAAAGTTTTAATTAGTATAAAACTCAGCCGATTCTGAGTTCTCGTTATTTTCCGACTAATAATATTTATGATTGACAGTTGAATATCATCGAGAGCACTTTGTATCCTTGGTATCCGCAATGTTTGCTTATCTTAATAAATTTAATTTTAGCTGTAATTTAATGTAAACTTTGAGTCTTAATTGTTGTTTGACAGAGTCTTTAAGTGACGTACTCAGAGGAGTGCTTAACTAAGGATTTTTATGTATTTTTACCCTTATTTCTTCAAACTTTCTTATCTTTTGAGTTTGACCTATATATCCTTTTCAATTTAACTTCTTGTTCTGGTTAATAATAGCTGTTCTTAAATAAAAATATAATAAGATTTTTATTATTAATGCCAATAAAACAAATTATTCATTATAGAAATATCATTAACAAAAGATCCTTAAGAATCTTAATTTAAGGTCATCATATTTTCTACACTGCTAATAGTTTGATTAATCTTTCTTAAGCATTTATCAGAGTACTTTTATCTTCAATTCTTAAATTGCTGTTATCATAAAATTGAGGTACTTCTTGCAATTCTTAATGCTTAATTGCATTGTCATAAAAATAACTATATAAATCATTCTTTATAAATTAAAAAGTGATGTTATATGTAAAATACAATTTATCCCGTGAAATTAAATTAAATTAAAATAGTATTGTAGGAATACAATTAAAATTGAGAAATTATAATAAAATTAATAAATATTAAATCAAATTAGTGGCAGTTAAAGTTGGCCAATTTAAACGATCTTGGGCTCATTCGATAGATAATTCAAAATTAGCTGGACTTTACTATTGGCGGTACTATTTTATCGCATACCTGCAGCGAGATAACTTCACTTTAATGTGAGGGTATAATTTAACGAATTAAGATGAGATTAATTAAAGTGAAGTTATCTCGCTCCAGGGATGCGATAAAATAGTACCGCCAATAGTAAAGTCCAGCTAATTTTGAATTCTCTATCGATGAGCCCAAGATCGTTTAAATTGGCCAACTTTAACTGCCACTAATTTGATTTAATATTTATTAATTTAATTATAATTTCTCAATTTCAAATGTTTTCTTACAATATATAAAATATTAGCGACATAATTTAATGAATGAATATGATAATTGATTAAATATGAAATTATTCTATATTTTAATATTTATGGAGTAATTTAATAGATTTATTGTTATGAGATAATTTAACTTTCGTTCAATGTACTAAATATTAATATTAAATTAAAGTTTAATACTATATCCAAGTTAAGCTTTAGCTTATTTTGAATTTCTAAGTTGATTTAGCTAAAATGAGTTGAATAAACCAAATAAAATGATAATATTGCATTTTTATTATTTTTTTTAAAAAATACTGCCACTCATTATAAACAAATTAGCAAGATTTAAAATATTATATTATTGCTTTAATATGATTTTGTAAAATAAAAAAGGGCAGTGAATTATTTTGTATTTATTAATCAAATTATTACTGGTACAAATAAAATAAGAATTTAGGAGGGGGGAAAGTGTAATTAAATTTATGATGACCTCACAATTAAAATAATATTCAATCATTTCAACAGTGTTTAAATATAATGATAATTTAAGAGTTTACTTTTAAATTCATAAATTAGCTTTATCTGTAGGAATTGAGATAACAACTACTTTTATTTCTCTTGAATATTTCTAGTTAAAGAATACCTTTTTTGGAAGGATAATCACTTAAGGGTTTAGTCTTACTAATATTTATCTTAAAAGCAGTCTTTCATAACATATTCTCAATATAAATTAAAGAAAGTATGAATTTATTAAGTTTTCATATTAGCATTGATAATGTCTGTTGGATTAACTCAGCGATTGCTACCACTAATTTCTTCGCAATATTTTTAATTGATACGTTATTCTAAATATGAGGAGCAGATTAGCTCTGTGTTTCAGATTTTATTCATAAACATTGTATTAGCTAGTTGCTTAAATCTTTTTATTATATTACTAATACAAATCATTCTAAATTTGATTTATGTGTTTAAAGTGCTCTTAATGAATGTTTAAGAGTTTTGTTAAAGTGTTTTAATGATAAACATTCTTATAGTGATACATGATCATTTTTACACAATGTAGATTATTTCTAATTAATTATTTGAATGAATAGTTGTTATAAACAAATATTTTGTTTGAAAAGATTTAATTATGAAAAACTGATTCGTTTAATAACAAATAATCATATATTACATAATAATTGGGTGACATATTCTAATTAATTATATCTCCCACCTTATTATATAAAATATGAATCCTAATATTGCTAAAATAGATAATATTAGGAAATTCAAGAAATACAAATACATTATAATAATATTAGTAATTATAACTGCCTGTAATTTGATCAGCTTTTAATTGTAATTAAATTTATTAAAACTTTTAATACTAAACTGATTGTACATTATACATTGTACAGTTTTATGTTTTTAGTTTTTTAAAATATTAAGGCGTACCTATAAATTGTACATTGTACATTGTACAGTTTTAGAGATAAGTTTTTTTTAAAGATAGATTGTACAGTTTGAAAGTGATTAGTAATAAAATATTAAGATTAATAATTAGAAAGTATAATGGAGACATCTCTCTAAAACTAAACACAAATTCATCACTATCGCTGTAACAAACCCCGAAACACCTTGAGTTCTCCGTATGTGTTCTTGTGTATAGTACCACCGTTCCCGCTGACCGTAGTGCGCATTTCACTCTCTCGTTTAGTCCAGTAAATCACATTTGCGTATTCAGTCTCCAGTCTCTGCCGAACTTGGTCCTAAGATCACCAACTGTTACTGCAGCAATACCGTGCTCTTTTAGACATCCTTAACTTCTTTCTATGCTATCTTGGCAACACAGACTTTCTTACACGAACACAGTGCAGCTTTAGGTACCGGCATGGACCAAGTTCGGCAGAGACTGGAGACTGAATACGCAAATGTGATTTACTGGACTAAACGAGATAGTGAAATGCGCACTACGGTCAGCGGGAACGGTGGTACTATACACAAGAACACATATGGAGAACTCAAGGGGTTTCGGGGTTTGTTACAGCGATAGTGATGAATTTGTGTTTAGTTTTAGAGAGATGTCTCCATTATACTTTCTAATTATTAATCTTAATATTTTATTACTAATCACTTTCAAACTGTACAATCTATCTTTAAAAAAAACTTATCTCTAAAACTGTACAATGTACAATGTACAATTTATAGGTACGCCTTAATATTTTAAAAAACTAAAAACATAAAACTGTACAATGTATAATGTACAATCAGTTTAGTATTAAAAGTTTTAATAAATTTAATTACAATTAAAAGCTGATCAAATTACAGGCAGTTATAATTACTAATATTATTATAATGTATTTGTATTTCTTGAATTTCCTAATATTATCTATTTTAGCAATATTATAATAATTTTATAGTGATAGTTAAGAAAAGACAGTGGGATATCTCACATCCTTTAAGTATTTAAATGAAGAATTATAATTACTTTTAAACTTAATATTATTTCGTTAATTTAAAATGGAATCTTCACAAGCTTCACCATCAGTTTCGCAAATCTCAAATTATTCCGTCTCTGGAAACAGAATAATATCATTGGAAACATCAACACTAAAGATAAAATTAAAGATAAAATATAATACTCACCAATAATAATAAACATAGAATTCAAAGATTTAATATTTTAAACTTCTTTATAGGGACAAGACTACAACATTAATGTTGGTGGTTTTTTGAATAATAATCCTACTTCATAGAACCTTGGTTAATCATCAAATTCAGTTAATTCTAATCAGTAGTCTCTTCCACCAGCATAGTCAAGCATGAATCTTTAAGGCAGCACTAACCAATAGATACCTACTTAATAACATCTTAGCTCAAAATTAAATACAGCAACAGATCCCTTAAGTGTAAAATCAAATTTAGTGCATACTGCCAATATAATAGAATCATTTTGCTTAAGTTTAGCAGTAACAGAATTCACTAATGCAGGCATAATAATAAAGCCTTAATGCTTAAAGCCAGTTATATAGTTATCATAATTACCATTCTTCATTAAGTCAGTAATTGTAGCAAGGCCGCCGTCCTTACCTTATGCACCTGGTAGATATTAAAATGCAGCTCTTAATTAATCTGCTCAAATAAATAGAGTTTATTAATAAACTTGTCAGAATAATTGGCCTTGTATTATAAGAAATAAAAATTAATAAATGCTCACCAGTCAACTCCCATAGATATCAATTATCAATTTATCAAAAATGAAAGTGACAACAAATCAGTGATTACCCCGTCTAATTAATAATATTATAAAGAGCTTAAAGGTAAAATCGATATTATATGTGCATTAATTTAGATTCAGGTTTATTCTATAGATATTAAATAAAGAATTTTAATATTGTTTTTAATCGATCAGCTGAAAGGCTTTAGTATAGGTCACCTGCCCAAAAATCATTCCTGGACACTCTTCATGAGAGCTTCATTTCACTTAAATTTAATAATGAAACAATATCACGAGAGGAAATGAAGAGTAATTCCTACCCATCTTTGGCAAAAGTCTTCCTATCTTTTGCAAGAATTTCCCCACCTCCATAAGAGTAGCAAGTACAGCATTCGATAAATGAAAGTTAAATTGTCAAAGCTAGGAAATCTAATTTGCAAATTGTTAAAAACTTTCTATTTCAGATATCACAAAGAGCCCAGTGAAACTGATTATTAACATACAGCTCTTCTCAAATGATTAAAAATTTGCAATTCTTAGAGCTGTGAAATTGCCTCCTACATACAGCTGTGTCATTTCAAATAAGACTTTTGGATGCTTCAAAGGATTTGGTGTTGTTATTACATTCTTTACTGAGAAATTATTTCAATAAAAATGATGAGATTATGATGTTCTATTCCTATTGCACGCATTTTAAGAATAATAAATAAAAGATATTGAGAGGGGATGAAATATTAAAAAAGTCTTTATATTGGTTAATTTTTACTTGGCTCTAAATTATTTCATTTTATTCTCCCTCTTATACTTGCTAAATCACAAGAGGTTATATTAACAGAAGATGACTTCAATTAAATTTTTTAATTTTCTTAGTTTTCTTAGTTATCCCAATCATCATGTAATTAATGAGTAAGTTAAAATAAGTATATCATGTGTTAATTCATTCTAAACTTATCTCTAAAAAATATCTTATTATTTTTTCCCACTATCTTTATTATTTTTTCAATTTTCTAACTTCTTTAATTAAAAAATTTAAATGAGAATAATCAATATTTACTCTCTATAATCAAAACTGCAGTACCCCTTCAGTAGTTTTATTGATATATTAGGGCAATTGATGCATGCTTTATTAGGGTTTATGTAGGGGTCTATGGTTTAAATATTAGTAATTAAGCGAGTATTACAAGCGAGAATTATAAATATTTCACTCAAGCATAAGCTTTTAGTTATGTGAAAGTTATTTGAACTCTATCTCTTAAGGTGATTTTTATTGTCTCTTTAGTCACTTAGTTTTCCTAGCATGGCTTGATAATAATATGACAAGCTCTCTTTGACCTCCGGATATCTTTTGCTTATCTAAGTATTGTTTTGATTCTTTGCTTAGGATATCTCTCTCCTTTACAGCTGAAGTATTCGCCCACTCTTTATTATTATTACTGCTAATGTTCATATATCTCATGCAGAGTTTCCTTCTCTCCAATTTTCTCGCTCTGGAATTATCCTGGAGCTCCTAATACATTTCCTAGAGCGGAGGCTTGCACTGTCTGAGCTCTATTGAAATCGATAATGTATACTCTCATAGGTTGCCTGCCTAGCATTATTTTTCAACCTATGATTCTGTAAACATAACAGAGTTTGTGAAGCTCTTCGATTCTCTGTACTATCAGTTGCTCAATCTAAGCAATTTAACATCATCTGTCAGATAGAAATTCTCTGTAGGTTAATTACAGGAGAGGTAGCCTCAAAACTACATGATCTCTTCCTCAGAGTATCGCATCTATTTAAATAAAATGCCTGCATTTTTTCTACTTTGCCTTTTAAAGAGTATAAAACTCATTTCAAGTTCCATTTAGAACTTGTCATCAGCAGGGAAATATATGAAAGGATAAATTTTGTAGGCAAATTAGTCGTCCTTGATGACTCTCTCTTTCTCTCTATTTTATCCTCAAGAGTGAGATAGTTTTCTAGGTGAGAATCCATGTCAATTATTTCTAATATTGGTATCTTTAAAGCCTCTATTTTTACCATAATTTTAATAATCTCAGATACAGGAACCTTATTGACTAGTTTCTTCATTTAGATTTGCTTTTTTATCTCAACCCTTAGAGACTCTGCTGGGTTTCTTGATATCCTTTTTTATTGGAATCTTTTTCCTGTCTCTTCATGAAGGAACACAAAATTTTGATTGTGCTTTTTCTAAAAATGCACTTTAAGGTCTCTTGAATGAGAATAAGGCATTTCACAAATCACACAAATATTCTTTTCATCCTTTTTTAATACTTTAGACATAACTTAAGTATATCATTGTAAAAATCCCTAAAGTGTCTATTATTAATTGTTTTGTAAAGGAATAATTATTTGCAGTCTTTGCATTAATACTCCACATTGGTTGGTAAAATTTAATGATCAATCGAGAGCTACTTTACCTCTCCCACTACTTGTTCTTTCTCTTTGGCAATTTTTTTAAAGATTTATATTTCAAAGGTACACAAATCAAAAGTTGTCATAAGTAAACTCCAAAGAGTACAAGTGTATCTTGTCTCTAATTTTTTGGGTTGTTGGAATGATAATTTTTATTGGCTTAACTCAAGTATTGCCTACCTTCTTAAGATGTTAGTTAGCACACATTTTAGTATGATGAAAGATTTTATTAAAATAATAATAAAATCAAGCAAGGTATAATATTAAAAGAGTTTAAGACACTTTGATAAATTCTTTGGTGAAAGTTGAGAAAAATGAAGCATCATAAAAGTCTGTAAGTTGATATATTTTATTAAAGTATTTATCATTTTAGTAAATTAAAAAGCTACAAAAAAGATTGAGAAACTCCAAATAAAGTTTGAGTTTAATTTAAAGGTTAAGCTAATATCATTTTTAAATTTAATATCTTCCTTATTAAGCTTTAACCATAAAATTAAACCCCTAAAATAGTTCGAACTTAATTTGGAGGTCCTCCTAATTATTTAAACATTATTAAAAGCTATTTAATAAAGAAAGTTTTGTAATATCTTTTTTCAGGCTGACCTCCTGTAGGTCCTTCCAATAAACTTAGAGTGAATATATATATAATTTTAAATTTCATAAACATTTATAGAAACTGGAAGCAAGATGGAATCTATGAATGATGCAATGAAGAGAATTTAATCTCAAGATTTAATAGGAAAATTCAGAAGTAAAGAAGATCTTTACAGATACTTGGTATATCAAGGTAAGTTTTTACTTATAATTAACTTATTAACTATAGTTGGATTGTTCTTGCCAACACAGGAGGCAACAAAAATATCATTCTTAAAGGCATTGTTAAGTGAAGAGAAAAAAGCTTATAAGTCTAATGAAATCAGAATGATCGAGATACCTAGCTACCTTGAGATTTCAGTAACAAACCTCTATGATGATGCTATGAGTGATCCAGATGTTGCTCTCTACCTTCCATCAAAGCTGCAGCTCTTTAATAAGTTGCCAGAGAGAAACTTCTTCTTTGGCGTCCCAAAACTTTGAATCTGAGTACTTAAATGAAGTTATTTAAGAACCTCACAAGAAACGCTATAGCATCTCTCCTGAAGAAAATGAGAAGCAGGGAATTAAAATCAGCGACACCTGGCTCTAGGAACTTCAGAATCATCCATTCATCTCTAGTAAGCTTAGGCTTCTAACTTTATAGAAAAGCATGCCATTGCTTTATACTTTATAAAAGAATGTAGCAAATTAAGCAGAGAGAGAAAGTCTCAAGTAAATCATTAACTAAGCAAAAGACTCTTTAAAGATTTATAAAAGCAGAAGAGATGAGCATAGAACCAGGAGCGGGCTCTATGAGAAGAACCATGGGACCTAACAGGCCATTAGAAGAAGAAAATAAAGAGAAGCCAAACCTATTTAAAAGCTCATTGGATATGTGAACTTACTCATTCGTTTAAATCTAAGATTTATTTATACTCAAAAAATCTCCCTTCTCTCTCACACACACTTTAGCTTTCACATTGCTGACTCTCTAGGCTGCAATCTTTATAAAATCTACCGCACCTATCCCCCTTCTCACGCATCAAGCTTTAGATTAAAGTATCTTGTAGTACCCTTTCAATTATCCCCAATATAACTCAATTCAATTGAATTGAGAACTGTAAAATACAATAAATAGAGGTATTGAGTTCAGCCTTTCATACTTCTTTCTTGAGTCTTTAGTTTTATGAACCGACAAGTTAACAACAAACAGAATAATTATTAATCAGCGTACATATCCCTGAGTTATTGTAAGAATTTTATATATTACTCAGTCTTTATAAAGTGAGATGAATAACATATGTCTCAAAGCCATTATCTTCACTGATTTTTCCAATAATAGCTTAAGTTTGAAAATTAATTTTTTAGTCACAAACATCAATATTGTTGTTCCTTTTATATCAAGACTTTGAAATAAAAAGTATTAAACGTAAATAAAGCTTCATCAGCGTTAATGAACATAATTTTATGCCATGTTATTATGCCATCTGCATTTAATCATTTATATAATTCAAATTTATCTTATAAAATGGAACATTAAAGTCGATCACTCTCTTAATGCGATTAACCTTTTTGGAAGATATTCCATTCTTTTCATAAATGTTAGCTATGGATTAAGCAGATATGTGAAGCCGATGAAAACATCACAGCTTTTTATGCGAGAGAGAAATTAGACAAGTATTTCAAAGTCTTATCATTTATGAGATATTCGATGTGATGTTGTTAAATTTCAAAGATCTTTTAAGCTTATAATTAAGTTGCTATCTCTTTAAATTTAATGCTAATAGACTTTAAGATAAAACAGTAGCATAATATTAGTAGAGCAGCTTTGCTATAGATGTGTAATTAAGAATAGATTTGACTTATTCACTATAATCATCACATCCTTATAGTAACTTAAATAGTAAATCTATATGCTCATAGTCACAAAATGACCCAAAATCTCATATAATCGCTTAAATTTATAATAATTAAATCATAAACCCCTATTAAAGTATGCGTTAAATGCTATTTTTATCAATCAAAAATTCAATCAAACTACTGAAGGGATTTGGAGTATTGAATCTTAGTAACAGTTTTAACAATAATGGAGATAATAAAAGAGAATATTAATCTTGAAATTGAAAGAATTACGATTTAATTGTAAATTTTTCTAAGTAAATATTTCGGAAAAATAAAATAAATTTCAATACTTTGACAGTAAAATACAGTAATAAAACTTAAGTACTAATATATCAATTTAATTTAGACTTTAAAATGTAGAGAAGCAGTTTAACTTAATTTTAAATTATCACTCAATTTATGACTATTTATTTTATTTGATTATATTTTCCAAATTAATTTATAATGATGAGTAAGGAAATTAATAAATTATTATCACAAAAATAATTAAGTTCGCATTTATCATCGATCCATCTCCCTTAATGAATCTAAGACCACAATCGGCAATATAAAATCAGCAACACTCCTATACTTTACTCGAGCAATAGTCCTAGCTATGCAACATAATATACTATCAGTAAGCTGTTTATGCGATTGAGTTATTCATTCAGAAGCGTAGACAAAAGCAAGATGACTTCAAGTTTGATATATACTTTTTCAAGATTAGTTTAATAGTCCTAACAGTAACAGTAGCAGAGTCAATAGTAGTTAACTATTCCAGGTATGGGTGCTGGGGTATTTCATCATAATTTCACTCTCACTTACAACAGTAGAAGTAATAATTATAACATTAACCAACTTAATAGCTATTTCAGCAGCATCTACAATCATCACATTTATAACAACAGTAAACATAGGACGTAGCATCCAAGCATTAAATGCACATAGATAGTTTCCAGTTGTCTGGGTGTGAGCTCTCCTACAGAAACTTCTTTAATCAACTAATGAATAGCAGAAATTATAGGGATTTAGTTGGAGATATGGCAATATCACTAAAAGAAATCATGAGAGTCGTAAACTCAAATAAGTTCTTATATAGTTCTCACAATAGAATATACGGTATAGAGACCACAAGAGTAAAACCCGCAAATGTCATTGCATTTACAGCTAACCCAAAATTCAAAAACTTCGGAAGAGTTTTCTTATTAAAGTTCAGGAAAGTATATGTTTGATGACATCTTTCAGTGGAATTAGAAACTATAAGTTATTGAATCTTAATAATTTTATAGTTTAAATTATACATGTAGTCAACTTCAGAGAAGTTAAGAATCAGGAAAAACTCATTAATTTATGTAATTTAACTGGCGGTAGCTATCAAAAGATTAATGAATTTCACTAACTAAAGGATATGATGTTTTAAATTCCTGAGAACTCTTTGTTTGCATTCACTTGTATGTTTAAACTATAGAATGATACAAAACAAAATTCTCAATAAAGTGAATAAATTTATGAGGATATGCAAATGAAAGAACCTATGAAAGATTTAGAGTTTAAAAATAGAATTAGATTATACTTTGATATTTCATAGAAAATCAAAAGTCTAGGCAAAATAAAAGGATAAATTCAATAATAGAAAGATTATGCTCATAGAATAATTCTAAAAGAGGCATACACAAGACTTATTAGAGAGGATAGATGGACCATACCATTAATCAATCAGCAATTTATTAATTAGAGCAAGCATCATGGAGGGATATAATTCGGAAGTACCTTTCCAAGTTTCATTTTACAGCATTCCCCAATTGAAATGGACTTATGTAAGACAAACAGTCAGATCTTGCATATAAATGAGCCTCAAATATAAAAGATCTTGCTTAATAAATTTTAGACCCTTTTTTTACTCAGATGAAAGGTTAAACTCATTTGAATGGTTAGCGCATTGAGATGGGGAAACTCAAAACTACCCGTTTGCCTTACTTAATATTATAAGAAACAAAATATTTTAAGATTTGAACAAAGAGGCTGATAACTAGCAGCAACTCACTATAATTAATGTGCCTTATTTTATGACCATTTAAGTCATGCCTCTAAATTTTCTAGAGTTCTGGCCTTTAATAAACAGCATAAATGATTACAATTTAGTTAGCTAAGTATACGAAAAGACCAAGTGGAAGCTTACCTATCAGAAATATATTGAGAAGCTGCCTACCTATTATAACGAGTATATTAATTCATACTTGAAATACCTATAAGCCGGAGATTTTCTATTTCCATAAACTGATAAAATTAACTTTAGCAATAATCAGATACTATCCTAGGCTTACAGAGATTTGAAGATGATTCAGAGTTAATAAGAGTCTAATTATGAACAGACATTTATGAACTGTAAAGAGCAACATAACTAGCTTCTTTCTAGCTACACATGCTTCTAAAATTTGTTGAGTCAAAAACTTAAATCTACTGGTTTAGAAAAGTAAAGCGAAGCAAGTTACGTTTATTCACTGATAAATGATAGAGACTAGCTCATCAAGTAAACTATGCGGCAGTTTACCTAAGTTACATTAGAGACTTTTGATCCAATAAAATATGGCAATTAGAATCTATAACAGAAGCCATCTCCATTCCAATAGCCTATCGTATCTCCTTTAACTACTCTTAAAAAATTAATGTACAAGAGAAGCTACAAAAATAGGAGAAGTCAAAGCTTAAAACATAAAGGGAAATAGAATCAGTTGGAACATAGAGACATCTATAGTGGTCACTAACTAGTCGTGCCTGTGATGAGTGAGCATGATGGAGTACTGAGGAAAGTGTATAAATTCAGATACTTATCACTAACTAATTCTCAAAATTAAGAGCTTTATAAAGTTTACTTTGCCAATTAAACTTAAATTTATATTTATAGCAATAATTGTAAATTTAATTATTCATATATTTTTTAATTTAATTTTTTTATAATAAAATTTAAAATCATTAATTATTGAATAATTAAATATATTTTTAAGTTTTGGTAATCCATTTAGATGGAATTTAAACAAGAAAAACCTGTACTAAAATGAAATGCAATATGATGAAAGAGCTCTCGAAGGTGAGGTTGTTGGTATTTATAGTGTATCTAAAATTATTCAATTTAATCAATTTATTATATATTAATCTTTTCTTCTTGTTTTTCAGTTTTGCTTTTAAAGTGTGATAAATATTACTATGAATCTGATCAAGCTGACAAGAGCAATGAGTCAAATTCAATTTTCTTGGAGGAAGATTAAGAAATGACTGAAATACCAAAATCTACTTTAAAATAATAATAAAACCAAAAAGATTAGTTTCTGAAGTAGAATAAATTAGGTCCCTAATCCACAATTAAATAAAATATAAAAATTCTCCTGTAAAGCAATAAGTTACTCAAGCAAATGCTCAAAATAAGTAATAAACTGGCAAACTCATAAAATAGTGAAAGCAATTTAATGTATCAGAGTCAGAATAGAAATAATTATTTCAGTTAGATATCAATCAAGCAGAACTCAAAATAACTCAAATTCGATAATCACATATTGAATCCATCAAGACTACTTCCTCAAGTAACAAATCTCATTAAACTTATCACACTTTCAGTGTAGCTCTAAACTATGCCCCAGCCTCCAGAGACTTGCAACTTAAAGATAGCATGCGCCTTCCTCAGTACCTACTGTAAAATCAATAAAGCATAACATAGCCACTTCTTTCACTGCTATCACAAGCTATTGATTCTCCTTATGAAAATACTCAATAAATCTTTTTAAAAAAGTGCAGTAGATATTGTTAGAAGTTTAAAAGAAAGTAGATAGAAGAGGCATTAAGAGATTTAGAGTGGTATTTGAAGGAGTAAGGGTATGATTTCAGTGCTATTGATGACTTAACTCAATTAAAATGCTCTAATAAAGATGATAAAAAGCAGATTAAGAGTAAAAACAGAGGAGATCTGATGGAGTTGATCAAAGAAATAAGGAGCGATAAGCAGTGAATAAAGATTATTTGAAAAATTTTGTTGAAGATAATTTCAATAAAATGTTGAATTATTAAGATTTGTAATTTATATAAAATAACATTCACAAGAATCAATGATTTTAAAAACTTACGTTGCAGATATTTTTCTTTTAAAATCACTTGAAATATAATTGATTAGTTACGAAATAATAAGAATAAACTCAAGAATGATCATATTTACTTAGAGAAATTTCCTTTATACTAAAATTGTTGTTTGTTTATCTTTCTGCTTACTATAAATCTTCACTGATTAATTTGTTTTTATTATTATTTATTTTACTATTGTTACTGCATCTTTTGTTATTACATCTATCTGATTAGCTGTTATTCCTGCAATCTCTATTGCTGTTATTGTTATGCTCTCCACTATTGCTACTGCTGTTAATTAGCTTACTCCTGCTACTAATTGATATTGTAATTTGGTGAATTGTGTTTCTTGATACCATTGCCTTAACTCTCTAAAAGTATGGCTCTTCTGATGACTTTTGGTCTTATATTCAACATCCTATTTCTTAGGACTCCAAGAGCATCTGGACTGGGACCTATTTTCATAATAATCATAACTTCAAAAGTAACAAATATGATTTCTACTATAGCCAATTCAATTATGATTGTAATTACGAAATTGATTGTCCATTGTATGTTATCAGATTCATCTAAAGTTTTAGCCATCATGAAAGATCCGAAAAGGCAGGTTGCTGTGATTATAGTCAAAGATACTAAACCAAAAATAAGGGATATTACTTCTGTACTAGTGAGTTATTAGGGAGTGATGTGATTTTTAAGTTGAGAAGAAGAATTTTAGCTTTTTAAGGATTTTCAGTATCTGAATCTTAATTCTCTAATTAATAATCAATTTATAGATAGATTATATGAACTAATTCCTTGTTTCTGCTCTATGTAGATTTCATCTAATTAGCATTAGTCTAGCTTCTACGAACCATCTAAAATGTAAAATAGTAGCACTATCTTTTGAATAGCTATTTCTATAAATGAAGGAATGATAGCTTGCATGTAATTAAGTGAATCAGATGCACTATAAAGTCCTGCAAATAAAAAACAGGGCAAATATTTTTTTATAGATAAAATGAAAGCAAAAGATTTCCCTTTCTATATAATTTTTACTGTGCAGATTCGATTGAAAATTGCACTTAATGCAAAAACAATACAATTTCAATTTACAAAATATTTAAAACTAATCTAATGAAGTGCTCTGATCGTAAATGCACGCCTTAATGTAAAAATTCTGATATAGTTGGAGGAATGTAGACTTATGGTTAACCAGTCTGTAAGAAATGCGCAGATGAATAAAATAAAATATCTTTTCCTCTTTTATATCTAGGAAGTTAGATTAGACATAAAACACCTTATTAAAGAAATTATATATATAGATGGCAACTATCTAAGTATCTAAATTCTAACCAGAAAACCACTTTATTAGTTTAATTGATTTTTTAAAATAATACGCCATCAATTATATAATGAATCAAAGTAGGTCAATTTTGCATTGGAGCTTGTATGCACAAAAAGATTTTTAGTAAAAATGATAAGGATGTCTTTAAAAATATTGATTAGTACTTTTAGTTTTTTTTTTCAAAATTCTATTAATTTATAATTTATACATATAACTTTTAATTCTATTATAATTATCTTAATCATCTCTTGCATTACACTCTCTGTGCTTATTGGTATTCTTGTCTTTGCTTCCCGTTAATTTCTTTCGCCTCTCCTATATTTCCCTCCTGTAAATAATCTTTTTAATAATATTATGAAACTAGAGGTATGTACTCTGTGAAATCCATAGAAATTAAATTTGTGTATTTTTAATTTGGAAGAAATATCTTAAATTATTCAACTAATTTATTTTAGTATCTGTGGTTTGATGCAATTATTCTTTAGGCAAATATAAGAATAAGTATTCCACCAGAAATTCAGCCTAATGTTAGTTAATATACTTCCCTTTCAAATTTGTCTTTTAAAAATTTGAATATTAACTAGTTTGCAAATAAATCTAATTTTAGTTTGAGAAAACATGAAATATATTCGCTCTTTTAATCTTTTAAATCTGAAAAGAATTTTAATTTTGAAGTTTTATATTCAAGACTGTATGCCTTGTCCATTAAATTGTGCTCTATACGAAGGTTCGTATGGTACCTGGACCTCATGTAAAACAGGCTTTTCACTCTTAGCTTCTGACAATAAATGTCTAATTTCATGATCAGTCTCTTTTAGCGCTTGCAATGTGCCTTTCTGTGACACTTGTGATTCAAATAACTAGCAAACTTGTGCTATATGCACATCAGGCTTCATTAAAAATAATAACAATGGGTGTTCTTGCTCTATAACATTGGGATTCAAGGGTTAAAAATACTTGAATGACTGGTCTTAGATTATAGTACAATACTAAATTTGAATTAGTTTTCAGTCTCTTAATATTTACTTATAATTTAGATTTGGCCTTCTCCTCACCACCTATGACTTTATGATTGATGAAATAGAGAGAAGGAAACAATAGTTCTGACACTCGATTATATAATTCAAAAGAGCTTGACTCTTATAGATTATCATATATTTAAGACTGGGTTCCCCAAAGACATCAATATGATCACATTATTATTATTATTATTATAATTATAATTTAGATTTAATTCATAAATTTAAATGAATCGGAACGGCTAATTAAGGCTAACAGCAATTTTAGTCAAAGCAGATCCGGGTTGTCTATGTATATCTTTGCTATCAGCTAGTTCAGTTTCAAACAAGCCACCATAATCCACACGAGTGCTATATAAAGTATGATGATATAACAAAAGCAACCACATTTATTATGGTTCTAAATAAGGCTTTCAATCCAAATATAATGAAGATATCATTTAATATTGCAAAATCTGGAGTCACCTCAATGCACCAATATTTTTGATTCTACTATTCTTACCAACATTCAATGAGATATATACAAATTATTCAAATAACTTTATATCGATGTTTTTCTTGCTATTAATATATATTATTGAATTTAAATTGCCTTATCACAAGGTGAATTTCTTGTTCCATAAATCGTTGTAGATATGCCATCAAATCAGATTCCTCTAGGAACTAAATCTTTCAAGATTAGCTCTTTAAGAACACTTGGTTTCTACGGTAAAACAGCTACTTATCTATGGACTGTGAGATCTTTAATTCCTACAGAGGCTTAAAAATTAACAGATTTCAATGCACTTCTATAAAATATCCCAGAAGTATCATTTACTGAATCGGATATCGTGAAGTTCCAAGGTAAGACTGCTGTGATTGATCTTAAAATTACAAATATATTCAATTCATAAAATATAACCACCATCACCATACAGTTCTTGAATTTTGAAGGACTTATTTAGAGAGATGTGTTTTAGAATTATGTTGTCGATCCCAATCAATACTTTAACCTCTTGCCTAAAATCAGTATTACTGCTACAACCTAAAGTTTAGATATAACCAAGAAGATCTCTAGATTAATGATAGAATGTCATTTGCTCATGAGGAACGAAACTATTAAATATATTAAAATTTATTTATAAATTTTAATTAATTTAGTAAATTTTACTATACTCACTGTCAAAATTTTTAAACCTTAATAATATGACAATTTTTAGCAATACTCTTAAATTCGTTGAAATATAATAACTAACTAGTTGTACAGTTTCAGCAGGGTTGATGAATTACGGAAACGAATATATAATCAGACTACTTGGCTATGATCCATTGAAAGAATATCCACAAAATATCACTAAAACTGTCACTATCCAATTGGTTAAGCTACCACTTTCCGCTCAAATTATTGGAGGTGATTAGTTGGTTGATCCATTTAAAGATTTGACTGATTCTATACAATTTTAAGAAAATTGATTGATTAGTATTCTAGAAATTTATGCCAGTTCATTTAGAAAATCTTAATTATTACAGGAACAGAGCTATCCATAGATCTAACTTATTAGTGTTATTATTTAAAGTTAAATTTCTAAGCAAATCAACCTCATTATAACTGTTATTATTAAAATTAGGATGCTTAACCATAAATTTATGTTTCGATTACTTAATAATGCTTCGATCCCTTACTAGGTGTGAACTGTCTTTCCGTAAAGAGTGAAAAAAGATTTTCCTCTAAGGCACTGAAAGCGTAATGATAAAAAAAACAAATCAACTAGCAGTCTCTATAACTTTCAAACTTATTTTCTCTGTTTCAGATCCCAGTGATTCAACAAGACAAGTTTCCTCTAAAGTTTTGATAACAACAATTTCAGCAACTCAAAAGCCATTGAATGTAAAGATTTGGAGTGAGTCTGACAAATCTGGCAGTTTTATTAGTTTATAAGAGAAGTATCTGTTCGTTATGATGAAATGCGATTCTAATAGTACTCTAATCACAAATATCACCAGACTCTAGAAAAAATGAATTATAACTGATAGTAATTCTGCAAATTTTGACAACTATCAAACTAATGCAGATACTTTACAAAATTTACCTTATAAATTACTACCAAATAACGTCTATTCTATTTGTATTGAATCAAGCGACAAATTAATCATAGTAATTTTAATAAATTAAAATATTTATAAAATAAATCGTTATTTGATTCATAAAGACTTTGACTTTTTTAAAATCCACTGAGCATGGTAAATCTTGCATGAAATACACATCATTAGGAAACTCATAGGCTTTTAACTTTGTAATTCAACCTCAAATAGGTTTGGTTTTTTATACAGTATTCACTTTTTCTTGTTAAGTTGTTCAAACATTGATTGTTTAGTATAACTATGAATTTGGCATTGCTGCTTTTGCTACAGATAAAGATACCTAAGAAATTTGTGAGGACTTATTTATTTTAACTAAAAAATATTAATTGCTAAATTAAGAAATGAAAATGTAAAGCGGAAAGATACTTATTCATTAATAATACTGAGATTAATTAACATAATTCAAAAAAATTATTTATAGATTATTTAAAGCATTTTTATGTTATTTTTTTATTTTTACTTTACAAATTCTTTAAAGACATTAATTTAGATCCCTTAAGATATAAAATTTTTAATTTTAATTTTATAAATAAAAAATGTACATTAACTTTTTATTAATTAAAATAGTGATTTTATTCTTAACTTGAGTAACTAAAGTAATCTGCTCTTTTATTTACAACCATTTATAGTTAAAATATTCTATTAATTTTAGATGTTCAATCTCAAATCAATTCAAAGAAATCCACTAATTATTTAAATTCTTAATTCTTGCTAAATCGAGCAGACTTTCATTTCATTCGAGAAATCAAGCCCATCACAATTTAAGCAGTACACCTCCAGAGAGGCCAAAAGTCAAAGTGCTTATATACACCAAACTAGTCAGCCAGAAAGGTGAGATCTACTATATGTTCCAAGAAGTAACAGTCACTAAACCAGTTCTGATTGCTGCTAATGTGGCAGACTAGGGCAATTAAACTAATTTCGATAACATGAATGATGTATACACTTAAGCTAAGAAAATCGATTGGGTTAGTTAAGCATTGTAAAATATATAAAATTTCGGCTTTATTATTCTCATAAATATGCATTGAACTTTATAAATTACCCATATAAGTATTTAAAAATCTAAAGTTATATTAAATTAAATTTTTCCTAATAAGATATTGTCTAAATAATAAATCTCTATTATTTATTAAAGATTATCTCATATAAATTGCAAATATAATTATAATTTTGATGAAAAGAGAAATTTTAAAATTATATTTTTTTAAACATTTGGATCTTAAACCAAATAATTAAACAAATTCTTTTATAGATATATATTTTTTAATGAATTGAATAATATTTATAGGTATTTATTCGAATCCTAATTCCAGTATAATATTTTAAGAATCCCTTAAAAAAATGATATTTTTTATTACTTTTAATTAGTATTTATAAACTTTAAGCATTTGATGCAAAATCACATAAAATAGCAGCTCAAGCCTAGCTTGCTGGTATCACTAATTTTACTATTGCCTCTACCACCAGCAGCTCCTCTTCAAACTCAGGAAACTCCAATTCCGACTCTTCATGAAGTACCTATTATAAATTGATTCATGATTAAAATACAATATTGCTTATATAATAGTTAGGCATATATACAGTTATTTAAATACCTCTTCAGACTCTTCAACAGATTCAAGCAAATTGATGTTAGCTTTATCACTTCAAACTGTCACTCGCCTCTACAAAGCCAATCCAAATTTTCTCACTTAAGCGAACAAGGAAAAACTTAAAATAAATCTTAAGAATATGATTAGTATAGATGATTCAGATCCTTAATTTAAACTCCATAAACCTTTTAGAAAGTTTTTATAGGCTTTATATAATAACTTTTTGAGCTTAAAAATATTATAGATATATGAGTCATTAATTAAAAATTATATTTTAAAATGAGAGCCAATTTTATTTAATAGGTCATAATGGAGTTATTTGTGAATAAACTCACTATACTTTTTGGAATATAGAATGAGAAAAAGCTCAAATTTTAATGATAAAAAATGTTCTGCCCAAACAATCTAATAAACCATTAAAATGCCAAAGAATTAGAAGATTTACATATTTTGACTTAAGCATAAACCCTTTTGTTTATATGATTATTATTTCCATAAATAAAAATAAAAAGTAATGTAATTAAAATTTGAAAACACTGATGCAATAATAAAGCTTTATTAATAATTAAACTTAATATAAATCTCTAATAAACTAAAAAAGTTTTAAGTTTATACATTAAAAAGTTACAGATTCAATAAAATTATTATTTCTATCATAAGATTTGAGCGTTTCATTGTTCGCAAGCATTAACGAGGGTTCTAGTGGAACTAGCTCTTCTTCTAGTTCTGCCTATTATGGTAATACTGGTAACTAAGGAGCCAGTAGTGAAGCAGGATCCATATCTTCAGGTTCTAATCCTGATTCCTCTTTTATTAAATATTTTCCCTTATTAATCCTCTGCAACCTTAGACTAAGTAAAATCTGTCAAGAAGTACAACGCCTCCACCGCACAAGAAATAGTAAAAGTCTGTGATGCTTTAATCACAGCAGAAAATAAAGGCTCTTCTAACTTCAACGGCAATTCCCTGAAGTAGCAAGCTTACTTGGGCGTTTAGAAAGTGATGTCTGGTACTCTGAGTGGATTGGATACTACTTTTAGCAATGAATCGGATTTTATGAATGCGAAGGCGATGAAGTTCTAGGCAGGTAATTCTTCTGGAAGTTAATCGCTTTCAATCAAAGAACCCAATTCCGCCACATAATTATAAATAATAACCAAAATCACAAAGAATTTGAAAAGTTCAATTCAACTTGTTCTTCTGAAATCATTTATTTTAATAGTTATATTTGATTATAAATTCATCAGAGACCCTGAAAGTGTAGATGCCAAGCACAGATGTGTGTGGTGGATAATCTTGTCAATTGAATCTGATTTTAGTAAAGGATCCACCTGTAACTGCAAACTCAGAAAATCAATGATTCATAGTTACTAGTACAATTAGCATATCCTTTGATAAATCCAGTTAGTCTTCTACTGATTCATTTTAATCATATTAGATTCAATTGAATATATTTTCAATTTATATAAATTATTCATTTAAATAGTTTGATTTAGGAAAATATTTATAGCTTGCTTGGATTGTGCCGATAATTAATTAAAATTATATTGAATTTACAATTGGTGGAATTTCTAGGGTAATGAGAAAAATGAACTAATTTTGTCCATTTAGATAAAAACGAAATAGAAATTTATTTATTATCATTAATTGAATTTAATATCATTTTCTTTAATAATTAGCGATTTACACTATTTAATTAATGTTTATAATTATTCATCATCAATCTCGGTGTCAAGAGTAAAAGTAAATAACTTAACCGATCCAATTAAAATCAATATAAAATTCAACACTACCTCAGTGAAAGCTGGTTATAAACAGCTCTGCATCTATTTCGATGAAATTACCAATCAAATGTCTGATTATCTATCATATATAAATCTCAATTTAGATTTAGGAAATCATACGCTTCATATTTTAACTTATTATGCCTATATAAAATTGTAATTTAAATGATTCAGGAGTGATATCAGTAGTGGATAATATTACTGGGAAAGCTTAATGCCAAGTGTATCACTTGACTGACTTTCGCATTGATCCCACTTATGCGCAAAGAAATCGCATGAATTCTAATCTATAGAAATATGAGAGTTTCTAGGCTATTCCTATGCAAGAAACATCTGCTGCTATAAATGCATCATATTATTTAAATTTGTTAAAAAATATATTTCTTAAAAATAATTATTAAAAATATTAATATAGCATCATTACATCTGAATAATTTGCTGTTCCTGCGACATTATTTATTGGTCTTTTAACTATCGCACTTATCATGTAAGATTTATATATATATATTTATAGTAAACCTTATAGCTTTGGAGTTATTTATGATAAAAGAGAGCAGCAAAAGTATGAGAAATGAAGAGTAATAAGTTATCAGTAATCATAGTATTTAAAATTTACAAAGCATTAATCATACGATTATCCTATTGTTTAAATTCATTTACATTCAATCGTATTTATTTACATAATCCGCTTGTTGGATATCTTGTAATTCAACAGATCAGAAGAAGCTCACCTAAATATGATGAGAAAGGACAATAAATTAGAGTAGAGCAGGAGAGAACTTAAATCCAAGAATGCTGATCTTAATGATAGTAATAATCTAGATTACTCCGTAGATATGGACTCTAGTATGTTTATTTATTCATTTGAGTATCATGTGCTCTATAAATCATTAAAATAAAGGTAGGTTTTATTTTTAATATAAATGACTTTAGTTCTAATGGGATTAAAGACTCGGCTACTAAGATTCAATTAAATTGGTAAATCACTTCATCATCTGTAATTAAAATAGCAATTAAGGTATAATATAAATACTTATTCTTTAGAGTCTCATATTTTTATAGTTGAATCTGCACAGGCGCCACACAGATCATCACATAAGCTGCATGATTTCTAGGGGTTTACATAGAAACCAGTATTGCACATAATAAAATCTCCTAAGAGGACTGGGGGGTTTTGGGACAATCCAGTGGTATCGCAAGATTTACATTCTGGTTGACAAATTCTATTTTTATTTATGCATCTCTGCACATCTCTAAGCTTCTAAGAGAGGAAGTCATTTGCAGTATCACACCTGCTACAGATTAATGTAATTATTATGACTAATGTCTTTTATAAATTCAAGAATTATAGGGAGGTTGGTTAATAATACGTGTAGTAATTAAATTATATATTTACACAGCTTCTTGTGGCAGAATTACAAGTTAAGCATCCCTCTCCACAGGTTGGTTTACACTCAAATTTGAAAGAAGTCTGATTGTAAGTCTAATTGAAGGCTGGCACACATCCCATGCAAGCACCATTCAAACTGTTACATAATGTGCAGTTTGGTCCACAAGGAAGGTTTTGATCTGCTGTAGAGGCTAGAGGGCAGTAAGTGATCTTTGAGATACTAGGCTCTTTGCGTAAGATTCTGGTAAAGGAGTTGGATAAAGATATATAAACCCCTCCATTTAAATTGAGAAGAATAAATATTCTATAGAATATTAATTGGTAAAATAAATTTGGTTAAGAGAATTATAAAAAAAAATGTAGAACCCCATTTTAAAATAAATACCATTATAAGATTATGTGATACTTTTCTAAATTACCACAAATAGCTCAATAAATATTATAAATTTAAATATGAGCTAGAATATAATATTTTCTATTCCCACTAAGATTCTATCTGTTGATGTACAAGAAGTACAAAGTGATGGATTAGCAGTATCACTGCAAACACAGCTCTCTGGGCATTTAAATGTTGAGTCTCTGATGCAGCGATGATAACCAGTTGAGTCAGTGATAGAATCAATTTTCTTTAACACTCTAAGCAAATGGGTTTATTTATTGATTTAACTTTATAGCACAATTAACACAACCTTCGATAGAGCAAGGTTGCCATATGAATGCATTAGATTTTGTAGATGCTGTTCCAGTAGGAGTTGGCATAGGGCTTGGACTTTGGTTTTAGGGCAATATAAAACTTCATAAATTTCTGACAAAAAGTTTATTTAGACTTGTTTGTAAATTTGTTAATAAAGTCATTAATTCATTTTATAGATATAGGGATTGATATAATACAGATATTAAAATGGCAAGAATGTATATTTTACTTATAAAAATACAATAGAATCTATATAAATATTACTTCAAGATTATGGATATTTTTGCCCTTTTTGAAGCAATTTTACATAATAAAATTATTTATCATTTCTCAATAGTATAATCTTCTCTAGTTTTACATTTTTCTAATGAAATTACTTAAGCATTTAACTTTACAATTTATATTATATCTATCACAAACTGCACCATTCCTTAGTTCTAAAAATAAAACTATATTTAAAAAAGTAATTAAACAACCAGAAATGATTCGATGTTTAGAATGTAGTCATCGGAGGAGTAGATAAACCTAATTATGCAGTTGTAGGTGGTGGAAGGCTTATTCCTGTTGTCGGAGGAAGACTCTGTTTAACTATAGTCATAGGAGGTGTTGTCGTCTATGAACTGAATGGAGTTGTAGGGGCCTTTGTTGTTTAGTGATTTTAGGTTGTAGTAGATGGTGTCGTCTAGGAACTTAATGTGGTGGTTGGAGGAGGCGTAGTTGTGGCTTTTGTAGTAGGTTGTTGTTGCTGCTTACAAATTCCTATTAGCTGTAGATTAGGCAGTTGAGGTTCGAGGTGGCGTGGGTGGATAATACTAATAACCCAAAGGCAAAGACATGGAACCTTTCAGGCAAGCATTGCATCTTTACTCACCTGTTGAGCTAACACAAGATCCTAAACATAGTGGATCTACATTTGCACAATCTAAATTTTGAGTCTGGGACACAGCTGAATTTGAGCCTGACTGTTAAGCTGCATAATTTATTGGCTTTCTAGCCGCTACATATGGGCAACTCTTGCAAGATCCATAAGGACTCGTGCAAGTTTAAAGGACATGCATTACAAGTACCTTTTACCAAATATCATAAATATTTTTAATCTATATTTACCTTCCAAATATAAATGCTCAATTAACTGATTTATGATGTTATACATAATAATAAAATACTAGGTAATTGTGCAAGTAGGTGTAGTCTGTAAAATTCTATTCACTAAATTGCCTTTTATTCTTTTAAAGGTATATTCTTATGTTTTCGCAATATCTATATAGATACTAGAGATTATTAAAGCCACACTAAAAATGGTGAATAAAGAAGCCGAAAATGGCTTCCCTTTTTTAAATGGCTGCATTTTATATATAAATTAATATAATATATAAATTAGCTCAGAGCTGTTTATATATTAATTAGATAAATGTAGATATGGTATATGGCTATAGAAATCTTTAATTAATTAAAAAATAAAAAAATCATTGATAAAATAATGAAAAAACTAAATTAAATAATTGTTACATAATGAGTTATTTACGAAATTTTTAAATTTAAAATTCTCAATAATTCCACTATTTAATTTTTACAATTTAAATTTTACAAATTAATTAGTAAAGTAATTAATATAAAAAGATAGTAATATAAGAAATTCCTTTGATTTAAAATAAGATTATATAATTATTAAATTAGAACTGAAAGAAAAAGTATGTCGTACATAACGGCCCTTGCTGCTATCCTGAAGGGAGCTAAGTCTTTAGAGTCCCCCAATTACACATCAATTCGGATCTAGAAAATGAAGGAATAGACCTTTGGGATCTAGATTTCGAGACCATTGAGTCAGACCATGAAATTAATGAGTCAGACCACGCCTTAGAAATACCTCCAAAAGCACCAACCCAGATATGGAAAATCCCCCTATTTAGTTACCAATACGTCACACCACAGAAAACTAAACAGAATTCTGATGAAATCCAACCAGAATTCTCAAGTAACACACATACTGACGAGCAAGTAGATAAATGGGAAAAATGTTAATAACTGCTACTCACTTACTATAACTATACCATCTTTACTGGTAAGGAACAAAAATATCAATCAGAAGAGGAGTACCATAATGGGGAAAAACTTCACCTCTATTCTTTGTGCTATTACTAGACAATCATGACAAAGAATAAAAAATCTTAATTTGTCATAGGCAGCATAGGCAATGCACCTTATAACCATAATTTTGTTATGGTTCCTATAAATTAAAAACATGAAAATTGATGATTAATAAGAGAATTGAGTTAATAAGTTTACTTAGCCATGCAAAGATGAGAATTATTATATGAACTGTCTGACCCCTGGCTCCGAAATCCTCTTGACTGACTCCTGGCTCCGATAATAATTCTTCTATAATAACAGAGTAATGTAAGTATATAGCAAATTATTGCTTACAATCATCATATTTTCCTTCTTATGTATAACTATACGAAACATCTTCATTAAGCATTTTATACTATAAATAAACTATACTTACTATATTTTAGTTAATTAAAATCTTATCAGTACATAATCTGATACTATACTAATAAAAGACCATGAGGATATATCCAATAGGCTCATGAATCCATTCTTAAAATCAGAATTTAAGTAAGTTTTCTTTATTTATACAAGCCTTTTTTTAATTATATCTAACTCATACATACATTACATAATACTATTGGTATAAAGTGACTAAAATTACAATGTTTCATATAATAATAATGAAGATGGAGGAAGATAGATTAATGTTTATATAAAATAATATTATTAACTAAAATTATTGCATAGAGTAAATCAATCCCCATCATATGATGGATCCTTAATGGATTTAGTTTTTATTATATCATAGTGAATAATTTAAGGATTTTAAACCACATCCTCAATATATTATTAACTAAACTTATAGGTTTCTCAAGGCATATACTTTATAGTGTCTATGACAAATAAACTTTCCCTATTACATATCATGAATGCAATAAGAACATTTGAAGTTAAATGCAAGTTTAAAATAAGAAAGAAAATCAAAGTTTATGCAGATGATATCGCATTTAAATTCGACCCAGGAGACAATATAGACGATATCAAACAAAAAGTCAGAGATCACTATAAAATCTACGGACTAGTTATCAATGATGATAAAGGTGTAGATAAAATTGCAAAAAAATTTGACTTCTTCAACCTCTCTTAATACAAGAAGAAATTTAGGTACTTAGGACTTAATACAAGTTAGCATCCATAAAAAATCTTCGAAGAGATTATTAATGAAGTGCATAGCTAATAGATTGCCTCTTACTTAAACAAATTTAAAAGTGATGATTATCTATACTAAAGAATCTATTAACAATATATATTTTCAAGAGTACAGACAAAACTTACGCCAATTTTAGCATCAGCTAAACCACAATATATACAAGAAATGATAGACCTATACAAAAGAGGGCAGCAGCTCTAAAGAGGAGATACCTTCCTTAAAGTATTTTACCCAAAAAGAATTAAACTATTTAACCGCTCACCCTTCCTAACAGACCTCCTTATAATATCATCAATCCAGAGAAAATACGAATTAGAAGATCAAACTAATAAGTAATTTAAGACGACTGGATATAAAATATGAGATTTATGGCAAACAATCATTCACTTCCCAAATGCATAGTTAATGGCCATTGCGAATTACGAAAAATCATTATACTACAGAGAAAAATGATTGCCAAATACATGCCAAACTCATTAATGGTCTTTATACATCACAAACATAAAGTTTTTGGTAAACCAGTTCAATGCAAATGTGGACAAGAATTTGAATCTAACTGGAAATATCTTCCCCATATCGGAATTGATATAACAGAACTCAGAGCTAACCTGTCAAAACTGGCGACTAACATACAGAAATTTATAATGGAAAGAAGTAAGATAGGTTACAATCCAGACCTAACTACTATGACAGAGACAAAGCTAAAAGAGATAAGAATCAATCTTAAAAGAATATAAAAAGTCATAAGACAACAGATATGGGATTCAATTTAAAGGTCTTGACCCTTATATATATATATATAAACCCCAAAACCCCAATACATATATGCGTGATGAATCTATAAGTTGGTATAGTGATGATTTAATATCGATAAATAGCGAAATTCCAAACTTCACAATTTAACTTATTATAGGGCCTTCAAAGTGCAGTTTCCAATGATCAGTAATATGGGAAAAAAGTTCGAATTTTATTTCGGTCCCATACTTTACCATTGGATAGAGCACAGTGCGTAGATAAAGAATATGTGGTCCTTACCCTACTTTTGACATCTGTGAGCTGAGTTGCGTCATTTGCAAGGTTCATGGGGCACTCGTTTTGAACCTCCCTCTTTTCCTTAATTCAAATTTTAATTAAATTATTAATACTATTAAATTTTAAAACTTAACTACTATGGTGGAATTCAAAGGACCATAGTCTCGTTCATGTACACTTGCTTTAGCTCTCAATTCCTGCAAAAGCGTAGACTTCATGTCTCTCTTGCCTGCGGTCATTATTTCCAACCAGTGCAATCAAATCCCAAGTTTAATCGAGCAGGGGTTTTGGGGTTTTGAAGGGCTATAAGCATTTATTGTTAAGCTTATTTTAATTTAGATAAATTTTAATCTATTTATACTTAGAGATTTATCAATTTTAAATCCATAGCTGCTAACAATCAAATACATTGTATTTAAAGTATTTTATAATGATTCATAAATTATACATAATATTGACATCAATTTCTTTATTGGGAACTTATAAATTTCAATTCACTTATTTTCAATATCAACATATTGTTAATTATTTTTTCATTTTTTTTATACATAATTAAGTTATAAAATTTATTGATATATTTTCAGCAAAATTTCAATATAAAATTAAAAAAATTAAATGATGTATAAATCTAGCTTAATTTCTTATTTTTTAGCAATTATATTTCTTTTCTTATATAAAGTAAATTATTTTATTCATGATTATTCATTTGTTAACAATTTGTAGAAATTTACAAATGATTCTTAAGATATTTGAGGATTGCAAACAAATTGATCATGTCAATTTCAAATTGCATCTTATAACTTTCACACATTAATTTGATGATCAATTGCTTTCAATCTTAAATTTGAACTACTCAATTCTAAATATTTGAGATTTGACACAGTTGCATTTCTAAATTCATGAGGAAATTTCCTTTTGGACATATGCAATTTTAACTAAGATTCTCAAATATAAGTTAAATATCTATAAATATAAATTAATTTTTTTTATTTATAAAATCCAAATATAAATTAAAAAACTTATCGTAAACTTCTATACAAAACATGTATTCGTAACTTTAAATTTACATAAATTTTATTGCTTAATTTAAAAATAATTGACTTGCTATATAAGAGCAATAAAAACTTGCTTTTAATTAATAAAGCTTTTTATATTTATAAAATAAATAATTTTATAAAAAGATATCTGAATAAAACAAAATATTTATCGCAAATAAATTATTCAAAATTTTAATATAAATAAATTATAAATTCTATCTTAGCTTTTACGATGTAAATTTGAATTTAAAATTTGATATACATTTATATTTTATAATAAATTGAGAAATAACAATAACACTATATGATTCAGAAATCTAAATAAATTAATTGAAAGCTTGGAATATAAAAATAAAATGAATTATTATATAGACCTCTCTTTTAATTAATATTCTATATTTTCTTAAATAGACTCAAAATATAGTGAAATAATTATAATATAGTATGTTTAAATTTAAGATCAGTTTATAAATCCATTTATCAAGTAAATAAATAAAATCCTAACTTTATATTAATAACTATTTAAGAATATATCTTTAATTTTTTATATAAAATTTATAGTTTAATTATAAGAATGGTTAAATGAAGCAATATTAAAATAAATTAAAAAATTTCAAATGATAAAAAGTTTATACAAAATTTATGATTAACTTACTTAAGCTACATTATTGCTGAAATATAAGCATAAAAATAATTAATAAGTTAGCAAACATTGGTTCTAAATTTTTACCAATGTCTATAATTTATACAAATTTACAATAAAATAAAATTTATATAATAATAAATAAAAAGTGGATATTTTTTTAAAAAAAAAGAATGAAATATTCTTAAAATAAAAATATAAATAAAATTCTATTTTAAATAAAATTAAATTGGAAACTGAGATTTCCCTAAATTACCCTAATGGTTCAAATAATGAACTTAAAAGCCCCTAATATTATAGAAATAAGTTTCAGTGATTAAAGAAACTTATTTCTAGTTAAGACCTATAAAGTTAGGCATAAGTGAATGGACTTACTATTTGGAATAGTAAGTCAAATAAAAATAAAAATAAATTTAAAATAAAATTAAATTTCAGAAATTAATTAAGAAAATGATTGCCTCTAATAATCAAAACCCTCAACCTAAGATATTAGTTGTTAAACAACTTTAAAATAAATAGATTTAATAGGAAATTTATTTAATTCAAAAACTTAATAAAAATATAGTTTATACAGTGTCTTCTGAATCGTAGTTATATTCCCCTAAGAGTTTGGTAATGCCGACACCAAGGGCTTGTGTACCTTTGTAGATTCAGGGTTTGTTATTGCCGCCAATCTAGACGTGTGTTAAAAACCATGTTCTATGCAATAGCGTAACGAGCAATCCAAAGAATACCCCCCTTGAGATGAACACGCTGCTTATAGCGCTCGCCTGGCCAGTGGGTAGTGTTCTACTAGGTACCAAACTCTTTGGATCCAGTTTTTTGTACCTTTGCTATTTTTAATTTTAAATATTTTTTAGGTAAAATCAAGGAAAATTATGAAATCAGAATGATTGAAACTCAAATTGGAATTGTGAATTCAACAAATAAATTGAACATCTTAAACAATTCATTCTTATTACAATTCATGAATCAAATCTCAAATCCAAAGACAATTGAATTCAAATTTACAAATATGTTATATAATCAAAATCAAATTTGACTTTGAATTCAGGTAAAATCAGTTTCAATATAAAATATTTATTAATGGAATATAAATATCAACAAAATATTAAAAATTGCTCTTAATGATCTTCTAAATAATAAAGGTAAGTATCTATATATTTAAAATATAAGAAAAGATATTTTATTGTTATATTTATATTTAAACAATTTATAGTTTATTGATATTTATTTATTTGAAATAGCTAAAATAAAAATATATTTATTTACAAATCATTTAAAAAATTATTTTTATCTAAATATATAAATATATAATCTTCGATATTTTAATTATACTTATTATTAAATTAAACAATGATTATTTTGTATTAATTTCTTACTCAAATATAAAGGAATTAGAGAAATGGATTTTTAATTCCAAACGCTTTATGGAAATTTGAGATTTTTTAAACAATAGAAAAATTTGTGAAAATCTCTTTTTGGAAAATATTTTTCAATAAATTGAAAAAATCAAATTTAAATAAAGAAACTTATTTATATCTCTTCTTTCTTATTACTTTGCCCTTATAAATTCCTTATTTAAAGCTTAAGTTTATATTTACTTTGATCTTCACAAATCTTTAAGTGAGATAGATTCCAAAGCAGCAGTGAGCACATGATAGTAGCATCTTCTAACAAGATTTTGATTTATTCTACTTATATTCATACCAATCTCTTTCATAAAGGCGGCCCAATAACCTCTATAAGGGTTTACTTATCATAACTTACTTTGATTAAGCTCTCGTATTCAAAGGATTCAGGTCTCTGTTCTTAATCCAAGAGTACATAAGCTCTGCAGGAGCTAGCCTGTAATGATAAGGCCCAAGAAACATGAGCAGTAATTTGAGATTGTCATACTTTGCCATTACTTCTTAAGATCTGTGATAGGGAGCGTTATCAATCATGATAACAGTATTCTTCCTCCACTCCAAATCTATATCATCTAATGTAAGTGCAAGCTTGCACAAGAAGTACATAAATGAGTGTTGATTAGTTCTTCCCCTATTTACAGTGTAGAACAACTCTCCAGTACTTGACACTCCAATAATCAAGTTCATTTGACTAAGCCTCTAAGATTTTGTAACTCTATTCTTAACATAAGGAGCTGTCCAGCCTCTTCTTCTCTCATCAGTCTAGTGCAATACTGATTCATCAATGTTAATAATTCTCTTGCCTTCACTTAGAAAGAGTATGAATTGTTAGGCTGCATACTAGCGTTGAAGCTTACTACTGTTGTTGTTATGAAGGTTCGTTATCTGCTTAACTTACTTGTATGTCATCATTAGTTCATTCTTAAGGAACCTTCGAATCATCTACTTTGAACAGTGAAGCTGGATCTTTGACACTAAGCTTTTCTGTATATCTCATATTTAGATAGGCACTTAGTCATAAGTAAGCATATTCACTATATGAGTGCGAGCTCTGCTATGCAGCTTCTTATACTTGCCTTTATTGACTTACTTAAGATTCCAAAAGTTCGCTTTTTTTAAGGGATTGTTAAGGTACCTTCTTAACTTATAGTATGAAATGCCAAGCCTCTTCATAATCTGTTAGCAGTTTAGCTTTTCAGACATCCTTAGTCTTTGAGATTCCTGAGCCAGCTTTAGTTCTTTTTGCTGCTGCTCCTTTTCTTTCCTCATGATCTTGAGTTATCTTCGAGGCACTATAGCTTAAAGCTAAGTATGCTATCCAAAGACTGGAAGTGAGTCTTTCATTTTATGGTTTTCTAATACTTTCTATTCTAATTACTTCATATCTATTAAAGGGGCTCTTTCGAGCATACCTTAAGGTTCTAATTCTGATTAGTTATAGTCAGTGTAGATCTCAAGAGTTATCTGGCCAAGAGTCTATATTTAGTGGCCATCTAGTAACGATTTTTTAAATCTCCTAGTTTACTTACTCTATAGGTTTCCTTCGGATCAATAATAAAGCCTTTGAAATTCAAAGATTCTAATGAATCTTCCAGATCATATTAGTAGTTAAGCATCTCTCTTTTGCTTACAGTCTCTATCTCAACATCAGCAACAGTAATGTTCCTTTAGTATAACATATTGGTTGTTATGTAATCTGCAGTATTGCTTTCATCATCTGTTTCACTACTTGAGCTTCGCTCACTATCTGAACTACTAGAGCTTTTATCTTCTTTCTCTTATTGGAAAAATTCAACCAGCTTAGACTATCTCTTTTTAGAACTTGATTCCATAAGTTCAGTGCTTAATTTCCTAATAATGAATTACTTTGGGGCTGGTAGGAAATCCGCATGCGGAAATCGGATCATGCTGAAGGCATTTCATAATAGTGAAAATGACTATCTCATTATAGTAACAGTGCTGTCTTCATGAGCCAATATTTGGCTATTTAAAACGGCTGATGGCACCCTCCTATTAGAATTTAATGAACCAAGCGTAACTTACTGGCATCGATGTTTAAGAACTAGCTTAGAAGTGCAAAAGCAAGAAAGAACTCTACAACTTTCTCACCCAGGATTGTCGGGCCTTCTTACCCAAGCTGATTCAACCAACATTTACTTCTTCAAGTCCATCATAAGAGCAAAGAAGGAGGTAAGCATCTCTCCTTAATTGTAAACCGTCTTCATAGTACATCAGAAGAGAAGACGTCAAATTGTCCCCAGTGCCTCACATAGAGGGACTTACAGTCCAGGACTTCCTCGATTATGCGAGCGACATCCCCAGACTACTCAACTTTCTCCCTGATGAGCGAGACTGGGTCCACTTAGACAGGCAATGGATCTGTGATTTGCTCTATACCTTAGACACCGACGGTGTCACCAACATGATTCACGATGCAATGCTTTAACGGAAAGATAGGCTTGAGCAAAGCAGAGACCTAGTCATTGAAATGAGACCTGAATTTGTTGACGCACTCTCTAGATGCCTCAGCTTCAGCAGTAAGTTTACTCTCTTTACATTTCCGTTGTAGCCGAGAGAGGCAAAGCTGTGAATCTCATGAAGGACTCATCTAAAAGAAAGAGAACAAGACATGAAATTGAAGAGGTGAAAGATTATGAGACAGCCTTGAAGTCAGACAGGCAGCTCTTTCTATAAGAAACTAAGAGCGGCTGAAGCAAGAGCATGATAACTTGGAAAGTGAAGTACTTGACTTACGCAAAATGAAGGAGCAAGTTATGCAAGACTTCGGCTCTCAGAATCTGGAAGAGCAGGTGCAGAACTTCAGCCTTTGACTTCTGCTGGTCTCTATTCTCATCCATTCTCTGAACACTACTAATAGAAAGAGTTAGAATATGGTGAATTCTTTTAGAAATTGAGCTTTAAAATCATCTTCTTTTTAACCCCTCTCTTTAGGGGTTCCTATGATCTATATCACTTTTCAAGTTTTTCTTTTAATTTGAAGCCTTCTTCAACCAGGCTTCCATACTTTCTTCGACCTCTTCATGCTCCTTGTAAGTTTCACTAAAAGACTTGTCTCTGCAACTCCTCCTTACAAATATAACTCACTTTTCAACTAAGTCCTTAATCTGCTCTGCCTTCTCATAAGCCTTCCTACTTCTCTTATTAGTCTATTTCTTTCCTTCCTTGCTCTTCGATCTTTCTCTGCCTGGCTCTTAAGTGATCTCCTCATATTGGCGCCTCACGCCGTTTTTGAAGATCTTCTCAACTTCACTAATAGGCTTGTCTTAGAACACAGGGTTCTGGCTCATCTTCTCTACAATGAATTCTATGATAGAAGGTTAATAGAACCCTAATTTACTTTGAGTGTCTGGCTCTTCAGCCACAGCTTCAGTTTTCATTTCCTCTTCAGAGGCCTTCTTTGCTTCCTCGATATCCTTTTTGGCTCCTATAAAAGAACTTTCTACTTTTTCGACTATCTTCTCCACTATAGCCTTTACAACTGCAACTTAATGATCGATGGCTATAATATATTCAGAAGGAACTTCGGGCTCCTTTGCTTGATCAATAATATCCATATCAATAGCTTCTTATTTGTCTTACAAATTAAATTATACTTCATTGAACTTTGTCTAATATAAGGTCGATCTCATTCTACTCTACGTAAAGAAGCTACTCAGCACTATCTTTGGAGTTGAGTCTATACAAAACTCTTTGCCATCTGCCCTTAGTATTAAGTCTTCCAATTCTTCCTATAATCTGCTCTTCATACCTTTTAGAGAAGACATCTGCGATGATGAGGTAAGAACCTCGTTCTAGTTGATTTCATCATTCGTCTGAATGTCAGTCCCTCTTCCATGAGCTTCATTCAGCAAGTATATTCCATATTCCTTTTTCGCATTCTTCATTAGGTATCTGCCTTCAATCATGGATTCGATATTGGCGGCTTGCCCTCTGCTTAAACTTGTGAAGTCGTAGCCCGATCTCAAGAGGCCTATCTCTATTGCATTATAGTTAGTTGAAGCCACTATTAGAACTGGGGAGTGGCTTAGCTGCTCTATTATAATTTCTTTGATCTTAGCCAAGTAATCACTCTAATTAGTGCTCACAAACACATCCGGGTATTGAGTCTTTTTATTTCCCTAGAGTTTATCAAGAGTGGGAAATACTACAGGTGTAGCTTGAAAAGCTAGCTTTAAACAGTTCTCTTCAGTAAAAAAGAGATTGCTTCCAGAAAATCCTATCACTTTATGAGCTTGCTGAAAGTACTCAAGAGAGTTAATTATAGTATCAACAGAGCCATCAAACATAATCCAATCGTACTCGTCCACTAATACGTAGCTTTGCTACCATACACTCACAGCCTTGCTGTTCTTTTGCATCTTCTTTAATTAGGGCTAAGTGTAGAAATAGATGCCAGTATCTTTGGCAAAGAAGTTTAGATTGCAATTAAGCTACATTGCTTTAATGACTCTCTAGTATCGTTTGAAGTCTCTTTGCACTAAGTGCTCATTCTGCTGAGTATAAAGACTGATCTTTAAGTTTTAAGAGCAATAAGGATTGCTAAAGCAATGCATATTAGGGTCTTCCCATTGCCAATACCAGAATGAATGAAGTGATTGCTGTTAAGGTTGTCACAGATATAGTTTAAACATAAGAACTGAGAGCAGTAGAATTTGAAGCCTAAATTTTACTCCAAAGTTTCTAATTCGGCACTTACTCTTAAGAGTTCCTCTGGAGACCTGCTATTGAATCTGGATGCTACTTGGTTTTATAAGTTCTCATTCTTGAATAGCTAAAGAAGGTCATTAACAGCCTTTTCAGAGAAGTCTTCCATAGTCCTTGGCAATTGCATTATTCTATCAAGGTCAGAGAAGTCATAGTTTAGACAGTTGTCAATAGTGTGAATGCTTAACTATACATTTTTCTCGACTTGCGCATTCACAATCAACTACTATACTTTCCTGATTTGTTCAATCTTCCCTACCCATTATTGATCTCTGCTTTGCAGTTTTGAAGCAAGGCCTTTCATAAAATGCACCATTGAGACTTTGTCGATGACTTCTTGCTTTTATAAGAAGGTTGCCCTTGTTGAAGATATGTAGCTTTTAAAGACTCTAAGTTAGGGGCAGAGCATAAGGCACATATTCTTACAAAGTACTCTGTATACTCTACAGGAATGTCTCTTATATAAGGTTCAATCCACAGTCTTGCTTAAGCAAGATAATAAAAGGCACGTTCATTATAAAGAAGGAATTTGGTATTAGTTTGATGATCTAAGGGTCAATTGAAAAGTAGTGCCATGTTTAAGCCAAAAGCTGAATGATGCCTGGATTAGAATCGTTTAGCTTCTAGACTATAGCAAGCTGCTTACTTAGACATGTTGCCTCAGTAATAAAGACCAAGTTGGCTAAGCCTATAGCTTGTCTATCATTGGGTGACCTTATAAGCAAGAGAATTGCTTCTTATATTAAGTTCTCTTCTGGCTGATATTTTTCCCCTGTATAGTAACTGAGGGCAGCCAAGAAGATACGAGCCTTGGAGTCTTAGTCTAGCTTTTAGTTACTTGAGATCAACTCTGTAATTAAATAGAAGATCCCTTGGTTCACTTAGGGTTCATTTGCCATCTCAAAGTGCTAAAGGAACGAAAAGAGTGATTGGGTGTTGCGGGCCATTATATCTTGAAGGATCTGTTCCATTTATTAATAATTTGATTATTTGAAACTTTCAAATTGCTGACCAACATCTCATGGCCAATGATTGAGCCATAGTTAATAACCAGCTAAGGTAAGGGTCTTGGAGCTTGCATTGATTCACTTGCTAAGCTCCCAGTAGTCTGGAACTCACTCACCTTCATTTCCTCGTTTGAGAGGGAGTGGTTAAGATTTTCAGAGACCAGTGACTTGGTATCACTGCTGTTCTTGGCTTTCTTGTTTTTGTTATTGTTTATAAACTTTCTCACAACGTTCTTAAAATCCCATGTCTTTTAATAGCCTTTGAAATCCTCCTGCTACAACAGGATACTCAAATCATAGTTGTTTAAATGTAGGAATTCCTTTGCTCTATTGATTTTGACGCTATCTTGGGCTCCCTTGTACTCAGCTTTAATGCCCTTCACTTTGCAGCCCTCATCAATATTAGCCTTGGCTTCAAGATTTTCAAAAATCCGATCACCCTGCTCAAGAAGTTGAGCTAACTTTTCATTTGAATTATCATTCCTTAACTCTAATATAGGTGCTTAGTAAAGGAAAAAAGCTTACCAGGGCTTCGTTCTTCAATCTATAGGGGAAAAGACTCAGCAAGCTGATCCCGCTCTTGGGCTGGATTCATGGTATTTTTAAATTTTGATTATAGTATTATATACTGGATTTTTTAATTTAATAGGTGGATTATTAAAAAATACCACTGGATTCTTCAAATTTACTATAAGAAAATCCTCTCTCCTTCACTTATCCAGTGGATTTAAAGAGCTACAGCCCGCAAACCAGTTCAAATGCATTGCTTATGTTAATACCAACATATAAAGGTGAAAAAAGTAGGCTTGCAAGAAATGGCGGACCCGCCATGGGTCTTTTGAGTGCTGTTCGAGTCTGGCCTCATTGAAAATTGGCTTTTTGGAAAAATCGAAAAATCCGAGGGCCTAATGGTGAATTCAACCCTATACTGTTCATAACGTACATATAACCAGTAGAAATGTGCAGTGAAAGTAGAATGGAAAGCAAAGGCACTCGTTTTCGAAAATCGAGGTCATGGTAGAAGGGGGTCCAGACTGGCTTTGGATTCTAGACTTCAGACTTAATTTTAGACCCTATAAGAGGGGGGAGGGTTTATACTAAAGTTGAATTTTTGGAAAAGTAGTTGGGAAAGCTACTGG
>ARYC01017921.1:0-12108 GCA_000711775.1 Oxytricha trifallax
AAAAATAAAAATAAAATTAAATTTAAGAAATTAATTAAGAAAATCCTTGCTTTCAAAAAACAAAACCCTCAGCCTAATTAAAAAGTTGATGTACAACTAAAAAATAAGTTAAATAAATAAAGAACTTATTTAATTAAAATAATTAATAAAAATAGAGTATATACAGTGTCTTCTGAATCGTAGTTATATTCCCCTAAGAGTTTGGTAATGCCGACACCAAGGGCTTGTGTACCTTTGTAGATTCAGAGTTTGCTATCGCCGCCAATCTAGACGTGTGTTAAAAACCATGTTCTATGCAATAGCGTAACGAGTAATCCAAAGAATACCCCCCTTGAGATGAACACGCTGCTTATAGCGCTCGCCTGGCCAGTGGTAGTGTTCTACTAGGTACCAAACTCTTTGGATCCAGTTTTTGTACCTTTGCTATTTTTAATTTTGAATATTTTTTAGGTAAAATCAAGGAAAATTATGAAATCAGAATGATTGAAACTCAAATTGGAATTGTGAATTCAACAAATAAATTGAACATCTTAAACAATTCATTCTTATTACAATTCATGAATCAAATCTCAAATCCAAAGACAATTGAATTAAAATATACAAATATGTTATATAATCAAAATCAAATTTGACTTTGAATTCAGGTAAAAGCAGTTTCAATATAAAATATTTATTAATGGAATATAAATATCAACAAAATAATAAAAATTGCTCTTAATGATCTTCTAAATAATAAAGGTAAGTATCTATATATTTAAAATATAAAAAAAGATATTTTATTGTTATATTTATATTTAAACAATTTATAGTTTATTGATATTTATTTATTTGAAATAGCTAAAATAAAAATATATTTATTTACAAATCATTTAAAAAATTATTTTTATCTAAATATATAAATATATAATCTTCGATATTTTAATTATACTTATTCTTAAATTAAACAATGATTATTTTGTATTAATTTCTTACTCAAATATAAAGGAATTAGAGAAATGGATTTTTAATTCCAAACACTTTATGGAAATTTGAGATTTTTTAAACAATAGAAAAATTTGTGAAAATCTCTTTTTGGAAAATATTTTTCAATAAATTGAAAAAATTAAATTTAAATAAAGAAACTTGTTTATATCTCTTCTTTCTTATTACTTTGCCCTTATAAATTCCTTATTTAAAGCTTAAGTTTATATTTACTTTGATCTTCACAAATCTTTAAGTGAGATAGATTCCAAAGCAGCAGTGAGCACATGATAGTAGCATCTTCTAACAAGATTTTGATTTATTCTACTTATATTCATACCAAGCTCTTTCATAAAGGCGGCCCAATAACCTCTATAAGGGTTTACTTATCATAACTTACTTTGATTAAGCTCTCGTATTCAAAGGATTCAGGTCTCTGTTCTTAATCCAAGAGTACATAAGCTCTGCAGGAGCTAGCCTGTAATGATAAGGCCCAAGAAACATGAGCAGTAATTTGAGATTGTAATACTTTGCCATTACTTCTTAAGATCTGTGATAGGGAGCGTTATCAATCATGATAACAGTATTCTTTCTCCACTCCAAATCTATATCATCTAGTGTAAGTGCAAGCTTGCACAAGAAGTACATAAATGAGTGTTGATTAGTTCTTCCCCTATTCACAGTGTAGAACAACTCTCCAGTACTAGACACTCCAATAATCAAGTTCATTTAACTTAGCCTCTAAGATTTTGTAACCCTATTCTTAACATAAGGAGCTGTCCAGCCTCTTCTTCTCTCATCAGTCTAGTGCAATACTGATTCATCAATGTTAATAATTCTCTTGCCTTCACAAAGAAAGAGTATGAATTGTTAGGCTGCATACTAGCGTTGAAGCTTACTACTGTTATTGTTATGAAGGTTCGTTATCTACTTAACTTACTTATGTGTCATCATTAGTTCATTCTTAAGGAACCTTCGAATCATCTACTTTGAACAGTGAAGCTGGATCTTTGACACTAAGCTTTTCTGTATATCTGATATTTAGATAGGCACTTAGTCATAAGTAAGCATATTCACAATATGAGTGCGAGCTCTGCTGTGCAGCTTCTTATACTTGCCTCTATTAATACTTAAGATTCCAAAAGTTCGCTTTTTTTAAGGGACTGTTAAGGTACCTTCTTAACTTATAGTATGAAATGCCAAGCCTCTTCATAATCTGCTAGCAGTTTAGCTTTTCAGACATCCTTAGTCTTTGAGATTCCTGAGCCAGCTTTAGCTCTTTTTGCTGCTGCTCCTTTTCTTTCCTCATGATCTTGAGTTACCTTCGAGGCACTATAGCTTAAAGCTAAGTATGCTATCCAAAGACTGGAAGGGAGTCTTTAATTTTATGGTTCTCTAACACTTTCTATTCTAATTCCTTCATATCAATTAAGGAGCTCTTTCGAGCATACCTTAAGGTTCTAATTCTGATTAGGTATAGTCAGTGTAGATCTCAAGTGTGATCTGGCCAAGAGTCTATATTTAGTAGCCATCTAGTAACGATTCCTTAAATCCTCCTAGTTTACTTACTCTATAGGTTTCCTTAGGATCAATAATAAAGCCTTCGAAATTCAAAGATTCTAATGAATCTTCCAGATCATAGTAGTAGTTAAGCATCTCTCTTTTACTTACAGTCTCTATCTCAACATCAGCAACTGTAATGTTCCTTTAGTATAACATATTGGTTGTTATGTAATCTGCAGTATTGCTTTCATCATCTGCTTCACTACTTGAGCTTCGCTCACTATCTGAACTACTAGAGCTTTTATCTTCTTCCTCTTATTGGAAAAATTCAACCAGCTTAGACTATCTCTTTTTAGAACTTGATTCCATAAGTTCAGTGCTTAATTTCCTAATAATGAATTACTTTGGTGCTGGTAGGAAATCCGCATGCGGAAATCGGATCATGCTGAAAGCATTTCATAATAGTGAAAATGACTATCTCATTATAGTAACAGCGCTGTCTTCATGAGCCAATATTTGGCTATTTAAAACGGCTGATGGCACCCTCCTATTAGAATTTAATGAACCAAGCGTAACTTACTGGCATCAATGTTTAAGAACTAGCTTAGAAGTGCAAAAGCAAGAAAGAGCTCTACAACTTTCTCACCCAGGATTGTCGGGCCTTCTTACCCAAGCCTGATTCAACCAACATTTACTTCTTCAAGTCCATCATAAGAGAAAAGAAGGAGGTAAGCATCTCTCCTTAATTGTAACCGTCTTCTTAGTACATCAGAAGAGAAGACGTCAAAGTGTCCGCAGTGCCTCACATAGAGGGACTTACAGTCGGACTTCCTCGATTATGCGAGAGACATCCCCAGACTACTCAACTTTCTCCCTGATGAGCGAGACTGGGTCCACTTAGACAGGCAATGGATCTGTGATTTGCTCTATACCTTAGACACCGACGGTGTCACCAACATGATTCACGATGCAATGCTTTAACGGAAAGAGAGGCTTGAGCAAAGCAGAGACCTAGTCATTGAAAAGAGACCTGAATTTGTTGACGCACTCTCTAGATGCCTCAGCTTCAGCAGTAAGTTTACTCTCTTTACATTTCCGTTGTAGCCGAGAGAGGCAAAGCTGTGAATCTCATGAAGGACTCATCGAAAAGAAAGAGAACAAGACATGAAATTGAAGAGGTGAAAGATTATGAGACAGCCTTGAAGTCAGACAGGCAGCTCTTTCTATAAGAAACTAAGAGCTGAAGCAAGAGCATGATAACTTGGAAAGTGAAGTACTTGACTTACGCAAAATGAAGGAGCAAGTTATGCAAGACTTCAGCTCTCAGAATCTGGAAGAGCAGGTGCAGAACTTCAGCCTTTGACTTCTGCTGGTCTCTATTCTCATCCATTCTCTGAACACTACTAATAGAAAGAGTTAGAATATGGTGAATTCTTTTAGAAATTAAGCTTTAAAATCATCTTCTTTTTAACCCCTCTCTTTAGGGGTTCCTATAATCTATATCACTTTTCAAGTTTCTCTTTTAAGTTGAAGCCTTCTTCAACCAGGCTTACATACTTTCTTCGACCTCTTCATGCTCCTTGTAAGTTTCACTAAAAGACTTGTCTCTGCAACTCCTCCTTACAAGTATAACTCAATTTTCAACTAAGTCCTTAATCTGCTCTGCCTTCTCATAAGCCTTCCTACTTCTCTTATTAGTCAATTTCTTTACTTCCTTGCTCTTCGATCTTTCTCTGCCTGGCTCTTAAGTGATCTCCTCATATTGGCGCCTCACGCCGTTTTTGAAGATTTCTCAACTTCACTAATAGGCTTGTCTTAGAACACAGGGTTCTGGCTCATCTTCTCTACAATGAATTCTATGATAGAAGGTTAATAGAACCCTAATTTAATATGAGTGTCTGGCTCTTCAGCCACAGCTTCAGTTTTCATTTCCTCTTCAGAGGCCTTCTTTGCTTCCTCGATATCCTTTTTGGCTCCTATAAAAGAACTTTCTACTTTTTCGACTATCTTCTCCACTATAGCCTTTACAACTGCAACTTAATGATCGATGGCTATAATATATTCAGAAGGAACTTCGAGCTCCTTTGCTTGATCAATAATATCCATATCAATAGCTTCTTATTTGTCTTACAAATTAAATTATACTTCATTGAACTTTTTGTCTAATAAAAGGTCGATCTCATTCTACTCTACATAAAGAAGCTACTCAGCACTATCTTTGGAGTTGAGTCTATACAAAACTCTTTGCCATCTGCCCTTAGTATTAAGCCTTCCAATTCTTCCTATAATCTGCTCTTCAGACCTTTTAGAGAAGACATCTGCGATTATGAGGTAAGAACCTCCGTTCTAGTTGATTTCATCATTCGTCTGAATGTCAGTCCCTCTTCCATGAGCTTCATTCAGCAAGTATATTCCATATTCCTTTTTCGCATTCTTCATTAAGTATCTGCCTTCAATCATGGATTCGATATTGGCGGCTTGCCCTCTGCTTAAACTTGTGAAGTCGAAGCCCGATCTCAAAAGGCCTATCTCTATTGCATTATAGTTAGTTGAAGCCACTATTAGAACTGGGGAGTGGCTTAGCTGCTCTATTATAATTTCTTTGATCTTAGCCAAGTAATCACTCTAATTAGTGCTCACAAAAACATCCGGGTATTGAGTCTTTTTATTTCCCTAGAGTTTATCAAGAGTGTGAAATACTACAGGTGTAGCTTGAAAAGCTAGCTTTAAACAGTTCTCTTCAGTAAAAGAGAGATTGCTTCCAGAAAATCCTATCACTTTATGGAGCTTGCTGAAAGTACTCAAGAGAGTTGATTATAGTATCAACAGAGCCATCAAACATAATCCAGTCGTACTCGTCCACTAATACGTAGCTTTGCTATCATACACTCACAGCCTTGCTGTTCTTTTGCATCTTCTTTAATTAGGGCTAAGTGTAGAAATAGATGCCAGTATCTTTGGCAAAGAAGTTTAGATTGCAATTAAGCTATATTGCTTTAATGACTCTCTAGTATCGTTTGAAGTCTCTTTGCACTAAGTGCTCATTCTTGCTGAGTATAAAGACTGATATTTAAGTTTTAAGAGCAATAAGGATTGCTAAAGCAATGCATATTAGGGTCTTCCCATTGCCAATACCAAAATGAATGAAGTGATTGCTCTTAAGGTTGTCACAGATATAGTTTAAACATAAGACCTGAGAGCAGTAGAATTTGAAGCCTAAATTTTACTCCAAAGTTTCTAATTTGGCACTTACTCTTAAGAGTTCCTCTGGAGACCTGCTATTGAATCTGGATGCTACTTGGTTATATAAGTTCTCATTCTTGAATAGCTAAAGAAGGTCATTAACAGCCTTTTCAGAGAAGGCTTCCATAGTCCTTGGCAATTGCATTATTCTATCAAGGTCAGAGAAGTCACAGTTTAGACAGTTGTCAATAGTGTGAATGCTTAACTATACAATTTTTCTCGACTTGCGCATTCACAATCAACTACTATACTTTCCTGATTTGTTCAATCTTCCCTACCCACTATTGATCTCTGCTTTGCAGTCTTAAAGCAAGGCCTTTCATAAAATGCACCATTGAGACTTTGTCGATGACTTCTTGCTTTTATAAGAAGGTTGCCCTTGTTGAAGATATGTAGTCTTTTAAAGACTCTAAGTTAGGGGCAGAGCATAAGGCACATATTCTTACAAAGTACTCTGTATACTCTACAGGAATGTCTCTTATAAGGTTTAATCCACAGTCTTGCTTAAGCAAGATAATAAAAGGCACGTTCATTTTAAAGAAGGAATTTGGTATTAGTTTGATGACCTAAGGGTCAATTGAAAAGTAGTGCCATGTTTAAGCCAAAAGCTGAATGAATGCCTGGATTAGAGTCGTTTAGCTTCTAGACTATAGCAAGCTGCTTACTTAGACATGTTGCCTCAGTAATAAAGACCAAGTTGGCTAAGCCTATAGCTTGTCTCGCATTGGGTGACCTTATGAGTAAGAGAATTGCTTCTTATATTAAGTTCTCTTCTGGTTGATATTTTTCCCCTGTATAGTAACTGAGGGCAGCCAAGAAGATACGAGCCTTGGAGTCTTAGTCTAGCTTTTAGTTACTTGAGATTAACTCTGTAATTAAATAGAAGAGCCCTTGGTTCACTTAGGGTTCATTTGCCATCTCAAAGTGCTAAAGGAACGAAAAGAGTGATTGGGTGTTGCGGGCCATTATATCTTGAAGGATCTGTTCCTTTTATTAATAATTTGATTATTTGAAACTTTCAAAGTGTTTGACCAACATCTCATGGCCAATGATTGAGCCATAGTTAATAACCAGCTAAGGCAAGGGTCTTGGAGCTTGCATTGATTCACTTGCTAAGCTCACAGTAGTCTGGAACTCACTCACCTTCATTTCCTCGTTTGAGAGGGAGTGGTTAAGATTTTCAGAGACCAGTGACTTGGTATCACTGCTGTTCTTGGTTTTCTTGCTTTTGTTATTGTTTATAAACTTTCTCACAACGTTCTTAAAATCCCATGTCTTTTAATAGCCTTTGAAATCCTCCTGCTACAACAGGAGACTCAATTCATAGTTGTTTAAATGTAGGAATTCCTTTGCTCTATCGATTTTGACGCTATCTTGGGCTCCCTTGTACTCAGCTTTAATGCCCTTCACTTTGCCGCCCTCATCAATATTAGCCTTGGCTTCAAGATTTTCAAAAATCCGATCACCCTGCTCAAGAAGTTGAGCTAACTATTCATTTGAATAATCATTCCTTAACTCTAATTTAGGTGCTTAGTAAAGGAAAAAAGCTTACCAGGGCTTCGTTCTTCTATCTATAGGGGAAAAGACTCAGCAAGCTGATCCCGCTCTTGGGCTGGATTCATGGTATTTTTAAGTTTTGATTATAGTATTATATACTGGATTTTAAATTTAATAGGTGGATTATTAAAAAATACCACTGGATTCTTCAAATTTACTATAAGAAAAACCTCTCTCCTTCACTTATCCAGTGGATTTAAAGAGCTACAGCCCGCAAACCAGTTCAAATGCATTGCTTATGTTAATACCAACATATAAAGGTGAAAAAAGTAGGCTTGCAAGAAATGACGCACCCGCCATGGGTCTTTTGAGTGCTTTTCGAGTCTGGCCTCATTGAAAATTGGCTTTTTGGAAAAATCGAAAAATCTGAGGGCCTAATGGCGAATTCAACCCTACACTGTTCATAACGTACATTTAGCCAGTAGAAATGTGCAGTGAAAGTAGAATGGAAAGCAAAGGCACTCGTTTTCGAAATTCGAGGTCATGGTTGAAGGGGGTTCAGACTGGCTTTGGATTCTAGACTTCAGACTGGATTTTAGACCCTATAAGAGGGGGGATTTAAACTAAAGTTGAATTTTTGGAAAAAGTAGTTGGGAAAGCTACTGGATTTTATGGACATATGGACTTAGTATAGAATAAGGAACACTTTCAACAATATATGATCACTAGAACACTCAAAATCCAATTAGCAGCATTCTTATAGACTCTCTTTCTAAGACTCTTGAATTGGCCCTCTTATAATAAGTTAAATTGTGAAGTTTGGAATTTCGCTATTTATCGATATTAAATCATCACTCATTACCCACTCTCCATCACGACTCATCATCGCCCACGCATACTCCATCGCTCATCTGCGGTTCTCATATTATATATATATAAAAAGTGACTAAAGTTATAAATATAATATTTAATATAAATATATAAAGATTATTTACAAAAATAAGTATAAATTAAGACTCAAATGAGTGTTATTATTATATGTTGATTTAACGTAAAACAAAAGAGATTTTATTAACCATGATAAATTATTCTGCTAAAAAGACATCTTTTAAATTTATTTGCCGTTATACATTTTTATTTCTTGAGAGTCTTTCTATGATTTTCATTTAAATAATATACATTATGACTAAAAACCCATATACTACAAATTTGAATTATACTTTTTGAGATTTCATAATTTAAATTAGTTATTAAATATTTTTTTTAATTCTTTTATTATACATCTGTGTTGTATTCATTTCAAATTGATATAATTTTGATTAAATCAGGAGATTAGATTAAAAGTGTCTATTTTACTCTAGTAAATTTACGATTATATAATAAAAAGTTTTATATTCACCATGCAATATACAAGGAAACGGAGCAGTCCTACTAAATCTGAGAAAATTTAGCCAAAATTGACTGCCTAAATGAATCGTTAGAGATTGTTATGTGAGGATTTTGCTACACCTAATGAATTAAGGAAAAAAGAGAAAAAGAAACAATAGATTTAAATATCGGTACAAACTAATAGATCACCCCAAAGTCTGCTTCTCCAACATTTGCAAAACAATAAGCAATAATATCAGAGACATTTCTAAACAAGACCTTCAACAATGTTTTTCTTGAATTTTTCTCCTAAATAAATATGAAAAAAGAATGGATTGAGTTCTCTAATAATGTTGTAAAGAAATCTAAAATCGGATTGAATTAAAACATAATAGAGTGCAGCTTGACCAAAATGAATCCTAAGTTTGAAATGATAATGAAATAACTGAAGTATACTGAAAAATAGATACAAGACAAGCAAGGAAACCTAATAATTCTCCTAGAAGATTTCCTCTATTTTATGGAGAGACTTACTTCCAACAATGATTTGGATTTTTCCGAAAAATTCTAAGATTACTATAAAAATAATAAAATATTAAAATTTCTTGTAATTTCAATCATTCAATTAAATGGTTGAATTTAAATTTACTCTTCTATGGCTTAGAATAAAGTAAACACTAAAAATATCCCTGCATTTTTCTATGATGAGAATTTCTATATGAATTATTAATTTAAACCAGTTTCTCAATGTTAAGCAAAAGATTTTGAAAAATTCTCTATTAAACAAACTTGCTAAAACTAAGGAAATGGGCTTGAAGAATTTGAAAAATAAAATGTTTCATATTCACAATCTCAAAAGAAAGCACCCAAATGTCATGGTTACATGCTAATCAACAATGATAATACTCTGTTAAAAACTGGATTTAAATAAAATTCATCGTTTTAAATAATGACATGGAGGAAGCTTCAAATTATTAATCTCCAATAAATCTTAGAATTCCTCATCATGTATAATAACCTAGATCTTTTTCAACAACAGCTAATCAATAAAATATAAACATAGATAGATCTGGTATTTATGAGAACATTGACAATAGTTTAGAGATGATAGGTTAAACAATTAAAAAGGACAGAGAGGAATTTTTATTATAGAGTTTCGGAAGGGAATACTTCCCACAAAACGGATCTCAAAGAGAAACATTAAGAATGCCAATTGAAGAACTGACTTCAATATAATTTAACAAATTAGTAGAGAATGAGTTAGAGAAGCTTAAAAGAGGCGCTCCATAGGAATAATGGGATTGCTTTATTATTTAGAAGTCTTTTAGAGAAAGGTTTGGAAATTAAAGTAGAATTAGTGAAAAAATTATGATTCTAGATGAAGAATATCTTTCCTAAAGTCTGAAAATTCCTTAAATGAATAAAAGTAGCATTTGTGAAAGTGACTATCAGTCAATTGACTTTCCTTCAGCTGATTTTTACAAAGAAATGAATTGTAATATTTTGACTACTCAATGCAAAGATTTGAAAGAGCAGCCAAGTTGTAGTAGATAGTAAAGTGAAAAAAGATCATTAAGTACTAAGATAGAAGAGGAGAAAATACTATAGAAATAAGTTTCTTAATATAATATGAACTCAATACCAAATCAAAATATACTAAAACCCGAAATCTCAGATACTGGTAAAGAAGAATCTAATATTTCAAATTCTGCCTAAGTTATCACTAACAAGATAACAATCGATACAAGTAGTATTTACGTTCCTAAACCCTAGAGCACATTATAAGAGATGTCTAAGAGTATGGGGATGTTGATGTGGAAATTATTGACACATCAACCAAAAAATCTTAGAATTATAGTAACCTAGAGTAGAAGAACAATTCATTCAAATTCGAACAAATGAATTCTAAATTAGATAAAATTTAATTTAATTAAAAAATAACTATTATTAAAAAGCATAAAATTAATTAGCTGACAATGTCTGTTATCTGGGGGAAAAATTGATTATTGAGCTCAGCTCTAAAAAGAATTCTCTTATAGTCATTAAGTAAATTTATATTCATTCTTTAAACTTCATTTTATTAGACAAGAGTTTCCAGAGTTGGAAGATACAATTCAAAGACTTGAATAGATCCCTAAAATTACAATATATTTATATATTAATTTGTTAGATAGTATTATACACATTATATTACGAAATATTGATTTTTACTTATAAGAAAAAAATGATAATTAATATAAATAATAATTAATAAGTATCTTTGTAATTTATTTACTATAATCTGTAAATAATTCTAAGAGAATAATTTTCATGTAAAAAAAAACTATTAAATCATATTAATTCTCAATATAATAAGAGACTCCCTTATGTAACTAACGATCTTTAAGTAAATTAATCACAATAGTGTGTAGATTTTTGTCATTAAATACTACTATAAATAGTAAAAATTCTTAATTTCACATATGTTCTTTCATTTTCATTAAGGTAAATCTAGTAAGAGTATTATAAATAATGCTATGACCTCATTTTTTTGTATTATTTATTTTTTTAATTTATATTTGATATATAACTTTTATAAATTTAATACCGAATCTATATTTCACTACTTAGAGAAATATTAGACAGTTTGATCTACTTAAATATCGCAAAATAGATGTGAAAGACAACAAACTTCATTCACTACTATTAAGGATATTCAAAAATTGTTTCAAATTATAGACTTCCTACTTATGTTTTTGAGGAATTATTTGTGATTTTTATAACAAAACAGTGAAGAACCTAAGGAAAAAGATAACCTTTACTTCTTTAATTCTACCTCATAATATAAAATGGACCTCAATGGCATGACTTTTGTATTTGAATTTGCCAAAGGCTAACTCATAAAACTTAATGAATTAGGAAATATCCATAGTGAAGTTCTCTTATAAAAAGAGAGCAACTTGCTTAACTTCAAATGCTTGCTCCTTAAATTAAAAGCATAAAATTGCCTAAAGAAAGGAAGGAAGGAAGAAATTAATGAAGAAGATATTATTAAATGTTATTAAAAAATTAAAGTTATTAAGATTTTTTTTAATTTCCTTAATTTATTTTTATATACTTCTATATTTGAATAGTTAAAAAAAAAATAAATCTTTTTCTCTTTGAGAAATTATAAATGATTTAATTTTTATTGGCAATTTAGATACTAAATTCCTAATTACTCTGAACTTATAGAAACAGAACGTGTTATAGATTATGAATACCTTAGTAGTTTCTACTGCTTGGACTTAGTGGATGAGAATTGGAAGAATAAATACCTCTATAAGAATGACATTGATTTCTTCTACAATTAGGTTGAATAAATAACCTATTTTATCCTAATGAAGTCTAAAACCTATGTCCCAGATAAAAGTAAATTTAAAGGAATTCTTTCAACACTTTTATCCTTCAATGACAATCAATAAGAGTTTTAATACGAGCTTAGAATTTCTATTGAAAAAACAATAGGATACTACGGTCATTTCTCAACAAACTCAAAAGAAATTGAAGATATGTGTG
>ARYC01017922.1:0-14921 GCA_000711775.1 Oxytricha trifallax
TCTTCTCCACTATAGCCTTTACAACTGCAACTTAATGATCGATGGCTATAATCTATTCAGAAGGAACTTCGGGCTCCTTTGCTTGATGAATAATATCCTTATCAATAGCTTCTTATTTGTCTTACAAATTAAATTATACTACATTGAACTTTTTGTCTAATATAAGGTCGATCTCATTCTACTCTACGTAAAGAAGCTACTCAGCACTATCTTTGGAGTTGAGTCTATACTAAACTCTTTGCCATCTGCCCTTAGTATTAAGTCTTCCAATTCTTCCTATATCTGCTCTTCAAACCTTTTAGAGAAGACATCTGCGATGATGAGGTAAGAACCTCCGTTCTAGTTGATTTCACCATTCGTCTGAATGTCAGTCCCTCTTCCATGAGCTTCATTCAGCAAGTATATTCCATATTCCTTTTTCGCATTCTTCATTAAGTATATGCCTTCAATCATGGATTCGATATTGGCGGCTTGCCATCTGCTTAAACTTGTGAAGTCGTAGCCAGATCTCAAAAGGCCTATCTCTATTGCATTATAGTTAGTTGAAGCCACTATTAGAACTGGGGAGTGGCTAGCTGCTCTATTATAATTCCTTTGATCTTAGCCAAGTAATCACTCTAATTAGTGCTCACAAACACATCCGGGTATTGAGTCTTTTTATTTCCCTAGAGTTTATCAAGAGTGGGAAATACTACAGGTGTAGCTTGAAAAGCTAGCTTTAAACAGTTCTCTTCAGTAAAAAAGAGATTGCTTCCAGAAAATCCTATCACTTTATGAGCTTGCTGAAAGTACTCAAGAGAGTTAATTATAGTATCAACAGAGCCATCAAACATAATCCAATCGTACTCGTCCACTAATACGTAGCTTTGCTACCATACACTCACAGCCTTGCTGTTCTTTTGCATCTTCTTTAATTAGGGCTAAGTGTAGAAATAGATGCCAGTACCTTTGGCAAAGAAGTTTAGATTGCAATTAAGCTACATTACTTTAATGACTCTCTAGTATCGTTTGAAGTCTCTTTGCACTAAGTGCTCATTATTGCTGAGTATAAAGACTGATCTTGAAGTTTTAAGAGCAATAAGGATTGCTAAAGCAATGCATATTAGGGTCTTCCCATTGCCAATACCAAAATGAATGAAGTGATTGCTGTTAAGGTTGACACAGATATAGTTTAAACATAAGACCTGAGAGCAGTAGAATTTGAAGCCTAAATTTTACTCCAAAGTTTCTAATTAGGCACTTACTCTTAAAAGTTCCTCTGGAGACCTGCTATTGAATCTGGATGCTACTTGGTTTTATAAGTTCTCATTCTTGAATAGCTAAAGAAGGTCATTAACAGCCTTTTCAGAGAAGGCTTCCATAGTCCTTGGCAATTGCATTATTCTATCAAGGTCAAAGAAGTCACAGTTTAGACAGTTGTCAATAGTGTGAATGCTTAACTATACATTTTTCTCGACTTGCGCATTCACAATCAACTACTATACTTTCCTGATTTGTTCAATCTTCCCTACCCATTATTGATCTCTGCTTTGCAGTCTTGAAGCAAGGCCTTTCATAAAATGCACCATTGAGACTTTGTCGATGACTTCTTGCTTTTATAAGAAGGTTGCCCTTGTTGAAGATATGTAGTCTTTTAAAGACTCTAAGTTAGGGGCAGAGCATAAGGCACATATTCTTACAAAGTACTCTGTATACTCTACAGGAATGTCTCTTATAAGGTTCAATCCACAGTCTTGCTTAAGCAAGATAATAAAAGGCACGTTCATTATAAAGAAGGAATTTGGTATTAGCTTGATGACCTAAGGGTCAATTGAAAAGTAGTGCCATGTTTAAGCCAAAAGCTGAATGATGCCTTGATTAGAGTCGTTTAGCTTCTAGACTATAGCAAGCTGCTTACTTAGACATGTTGCCTCAGTAATAAAGACCAAGTTGGCTAAGCCTATAGCTTTTCTAGCATTGGGTGACCTTAATAAGTAAGAGAATTGCTTCTTATATTAAGTTCTCTTCTGGCTGATATTTTTCCCCTGTATAGTAACTGAGGGCAGCCAAGAAGATACGAGCCTTGGAGTCTTAGTCTAGCTTTTAGTTACTTGAGATCAACTCTGTAATTAAATAGAAGAGCCCTTGGTTCACTTAGGGTTCATTTGCCATCTCAAAGTGCTAAAGGAACGAAAAGAGTGATTGGGTGTTGCGGGCCATTATATCTTGAAGGATCTGTTCCTTTTATTAATAATTTGATTATTTGAAACTTTCAAAGTGCTTGACCAACATCTCATGGCCAATGATTGAGCCATAGTTAATAACCAGCTAAGGTAAGGGTCTTGGAGCTTGCATTGATTCACTTGCTAAGCTCACAGTAGTCTGGAACTCACTCACCTTCATTTCCTCGTTTGAGAGGGAGTGGTTAAGATTTTCAGAGACCAGTGACTTGGTATCACTGCTGTTCTTGGCTTTCTTGCTTTTGTTATTGTTTATAAACTTTCTCACAACGTTCTTAAAATCCCATGTCTTTTAATAGCCTTTGAAATCCTCCTGCTACAACAGGAGACTCAAATCATAGTTGTTTAAATGTAGGAATTCCTTTGCTCTATTGATTTTGACGCTATCTTGGGCTCCCTTGTACTCAGCTTTAATGCCCTTCACTTTGCCGCCCTCATCAATATTAGCCTTGGCTTCAAGATTTTCAAAAATCCGATCACCCTGCTCAAGAAGTTGAGCTAACTATTCATTTGAATTATCATTCCTTAACTCTAATATAGGTGCTTAGTAAAGGAAAAAAGCTTACCAGGGCTTCGTTCTTCAATCTATAGGGGAAAAGACTCAGCAAGCTGATCCCGCTCTTGGGCTGGATTCATGGTATTTTTAAGTTTTGATTATAGTATTATATACTGGATTTTTAAATTTAATAGGTGGATTATTAAAAAATACCACTGGATTCTTCAAATTTACTATAAGAAAAACCTCTCTCCTTCACTTATCCAGTGGATTTAAAGAGCTACAGCCCGCAAACCAGTTCAAATGCATTGCTTATGTTAATACCAACATATAAAGGTGAAAAAAGTAGGCTTGCAAGAAATGGCGGACCCGCCATGGGTCTTTTGAGTGCTTTTCGAGTCTGGCCTCATTGAAAATTGGCTTTTTGGAAAAATCGAAAAATCCGAGGGCCTAATGGCGAATTCAACCCTACACTGTTCATAACGTACATATAACCAGTAGAAATGTGCAGTGAAAGTAGAATGGAAAGCAAAGGCACTCGTTTTCGAAAATCGAGGTCATGGTTGAAGGGGGTCCAGACTGGCTTTGGATTCTAGACTTCAGACTGGATTTTAGACCCTATAAGAGGTGGGGTTTATACTAAAGTTGAATTTTTGCAAAAAGTAGTTTGGAAAGCTACTGGATTTTATGGACATATGGACTAAGTATAGAATAAGGAACACTTTCAACAATATATGATCACTAGAACACTCAAACTGCAATTAGCAGCATTCTTAAAGACTCTCTTTCTAAGACTCTTGAATTGGCCCTCTCATAATAAGTTAAATTGTGAAGTTTGGAATTTCGCTATTTATCGATATTAAATCATCACTATACCAACTTATAGATTCATCACGCATATATGTATTGGGGTTTATATATATATATATAAAAAGTGACTAAAGTTATAAATATAATATTTAATATAAATATATAAAGATTATTTACAAAAATAAGTATAAATTAAGACTCAAATGAGTGTTATTATTATATGTTGATTTAACGTAAAACAAAAGAGATTTTATTAACCATGATAAATTATTCTGCTAAAAAGACATCTTTTAAATTTATTTGCCGTTATACATTTTTATTTCTTGAGAGTCTTTCTATGATTTTCATTTAAATAATATACATTATGACTAAAAACCCATATACTACAAATTTGAATTATACTTTTTGAGATTTCATAATTTAAATTAGTTATTAAATATTTTTTTTAATTCTTTTATTATACATCTGTGTTGTATTCATTTCAAATTGATATAATTTTGATTAAATCAGGAGATTAGATTAAAAGTGTCTATTTTACTCTAGTAAATTTACGATTATATAATAAAAAGTTTTATATTCACCATGCAATATACAAGGAAACGGAGCAGTCCTACTAAATCTGAGAAAATTTAGCCAAAATTGACTGCCTAAATGAATCGTTAGAGATTGTTATGTGAGGATTTTGCTACACCTAATGAATTAAGGAAAAAAGAGAAAAAGAAACAATAGATTTAAATATCGGTACAAACTAATAGATCACCCCAAAGTCTGCTTCTCCAACATTTGCAAAACAATAAGCAATAATATCAGAGACATTTCTAAACAAGACCTTCAACAATGTTTTTCTTGAATTTTTCTCCTAAATAAATATGAAAAAAGAATGGATTGAGTTCTCTAATAATGTTGTAAAGAAATCTAAAATCGGATTGAATTAAAACATAATAGAGTGCAGCTTGACCAAAATGAATCCTAAGTTTGAAATGATAATGAAATAACTGAAGTATACTGAAAAATAGATACAAGACAAGCAAGGAAACCTAATAATTCTCCTAGAAGATTTCCTCTATTTTATGGAGAGACTTACTTCCAACAATGATTTGGATTTTTCCGAAAAATTCTAAGATTACTATAAAAATAATAAAATATTAAAATTTCTTGTAATTTCAATCATTCAATTAAATGGTTGAATTTAAATTTACTCTTCTATGGCTTAGAATAAAGTAAACACTAAAAATATCCCTGCATTTTTCTATGATGAGAATTTCTATATGAATTATTAATTTAAACCAGTTTCTCAATGTTAAGCAAAAGATTTTGAAAAATTCTCTATTAAACAAACTTGCTAAAACTAAGGAAATGGGCTTGAAGAATTTGAAAAATAAAATGTTTCATATTCACAATCTCAAAAGAAAGCACCCAAATGTCATGGTTACATGCTAATCAACAATGATAATACTCTGTTAAAAACTGGATTTAAATAAAATTCATCGTTTTAAATAATGACATGGAGGAAGCTTCAAATTATTAATCTCCAATAAATCTTAGAATTCCTCATCATGTATAATAACCTAGATCTTTTTCAACAACAGCTAATCAATAAAATATAAACATAGATAGATCTGGTATTTATGAGAACATTGACAATAGTTTAGAGATGATAGGTTAAACAATTAAAAAGGACAGAGAGGAATTTTTATTATAGAGTTTCGGAAGGGAATACTTCCCACAAAACGGATCTCAAAGAGAAACATTAAGAATGCCAATTGAAGAACTGACTTCAATATAATTTAACAAATTAGTAGAGAATGAGTTAGAGAAGCTTAAAAGAGGCGCTCCATAGGAATAATGGGATTGCTTTATTATTTAGAAGTCTTTTAGAGAAAGGTTTGGAAATTAAAGTAGAATTAGTGAAAAAATTATGATTCTAGATGAAGAATATCTTTCCTAAAGTCTGAAAATTCCTTAAATGAATAAAAGTAGCATTTGTGAAAGTGACTATCAGTCAATTGACTTTCCTTCAGCTGATTTTTACAAAGAAATGAATTGTAATATTTTGACTACTCAATGCAAAGATTTGAAAGAGCAGCCAAGTTGTAGTAGATAGTAAAGTGAAAAAAGATCATTAAGTACTAAGATAGAAGAGGAGAAAATACTATAGAAATAAGTTTCTTAATATAATATGAACTCAATACCAAATCAAAATATACTAAAACCCGAAATCTCAGATACTGGTAAAGAAGAATCTAATATTTCAAATTCTGCCTAAGTTATCACTAACAAGATAACAATCGATACAAGTAGTATTTACGTTCCTAAACCCTAGAGCACATTATAAGAGATGTCTAAGAGTATGGGGATGTTGATGTGGAAATTATTGACACATCAACCAAAAAATCTTAGAATTATAGTAACCTAGAGTAGAAGAACAATTCATTCAAATTCGAACAAATGAATTCTAAATTAGATAAAATTTAATTTAATTAAAAAATAACTATTATTAAAAAGCATAAAATTAATTAGCTGACAATGTCTGTTATCTGGGGGAAAAATTGATTATTGAGCTCAGCTCTAAAAAGAATTCTCTTATAGTCATTAAGTAAATTTATATTCATTCTTTAAACTTCATTTTATTAGACAAGAGTTTCCAGAGTTGGAAGATACAATTCAAAGACTTGAATAGATCCCTAAAATTACAATATATTTATATATTAATTTGTTAGATAGTATTATACACATTATATTACGAAATATTGATTTTTACTTATAAGAAAAAAATGATAATTAATATAAATAATAATTAATAAGTATCTTTGTAATTTATTTACTATAATCTGTAAATAATTCTAAGAGAATAATTTTCATGTAAAAAAAAACTATTAAATCATATTAATTCTCAATATAATAAGAGACTCCCTTATGTAACTAACGATCTTTAAGTAAATTAATCACAATAGTGTGTAGATTTTTGTCATTAAATACTACTATAAATAGTAAAAATTCTTAATTTCACATATGTTCTTTCATTTTCATTAAGGTAAATCTAGTAAGAGTATTATAAATAATGCTATGACCTCATTTTTTTGTATTATTTATTTTTTTAATTTATATTTGATATATAACTTTTATAAATTTAATACCGAATCTATATTTCACTACTTAGAGAAATATTAGACAGTTTGATCTACTTAAATATCGCAAAATAGATGTGAAAGACAACAAACTTCATTCACTACTATTAAGGATATTCAAAAATTGTTTCAAATTATAGACTTCCTACTTATGTTTTTGAGGAATTATTTGTGATTTTTATAACAAACAGTGAAGAACCTAAGGAAAAAGATAACCTTTACTTCTTTAATTCTACCTCATAATATAAAATGGACCTCAATGGCATGACTTTTGTATTTGAATTTGCCAAAGGCTAACTCATAAAACTTAATGAATTAGGAAATATCCATAGTGAAGTTCTCTTATAAAAAGAGAGCAACTTGCTTAACTTCAAATGCTTGCTCCTTAAATTAAAAGCATAAAATTGCCTAAAGAAAGGAAGGAAGGAAGAAATTAATGAAGAAGATATTATTAAATGTTATTAAAAAATTAAAGTTATTAAGATTTTTTTTAATTTCCTTAATTTATTTTTATATACTTCTATATTTGAATAGTTAAAAAAAAAATAAATCTTTTTCTCTTTGAGAAATTATAAATGATTTAATTTTTATTGGCAATTTAGATACTAAATTCCTAATTACTCTGAACTTATAGAAACAGAACGTGTTATAGATTATGAATACCTTAGTAGTTTCTACTGCTTGGACTTAGTGGATGAGAATTGGAAGAATAAATACCTCTATAAGAATGACATTGATTTCTTCTACAATTAGGTTGAATAAATAACCTATTTTATCCTAATGAAGTCTAAAACCTATGTCCCAGATAAAAGTAAATTTAAAGGAATTCTTTCAACACTTTTATCCTTCAATGACAATCAATAAGAGTTTTAATACGAGCTTAGAATTTCTATTGAAAAAACAATAGGATACTACGGTCATTTCTCAACAAACTCAAAAGAAATTGAAGATATGTGTGCATATTATATGAGCGAGCTACAAGTTGTGGGCAAGGAGTCACTTAATAAGAAAGGTTTGGGATGGCTATTAAGAAACCAAAGCTATCAATAATATTTTGATAAAGCCTTTCTAAAAAATATGTTCACTCTATAATAGGATACTTCTCTTTATTTGCTAAATTTTTCACTTATACCCAACCTTTTAAGTGAGTCTTACCTTATTGAGCTTAAGCAACTTCATTCTTTGGCTTTTGTATGTAAGATTTACAACATGATTAGATTAGAGCTTGCCTAACTCAATATAAATGATTTTACTTATATTAATTATTTAGAGTTTATTATTTTTATATCAACCATGAAACGATTAGAAATCATTCTCACATAATCAAAACCCCAAAACCCCTTAATGAGGTTTATAAGTGCTTTGATTTGTAGGGTATAGTTGGGGTCTTATTGGGGTTAGTAGAGAAATTAGGCCAATTTGCAAATGAGAAATAGAAATTAGCGAAATTTAGGGTCTATTTATGATGAGTAATATTTAGATTTACTGCTTAAGCTTAGGTATGGTACAAGCATTAATATACACTAAGTCAAACCAGTAATGAATTATGCTGCTATAGCAAAGCTCCTGCGCAAGAGTGCCTCAACAGTTAGCTATCACTGCATGTTGGCTGTTTAGCATTATAATTCAGCACTTGAAAGCATCCTGCAAGAAAATAAAAGTTCTCACAGAACCATATTGACTACCTCTGTGATTCAAAGACTTTAAAGAATTGGGCACACTTTCCACTAGACTAGCGAGCCGTAATGTTTCATCGCAAGTTTCCTGACATGCGTATCTCTCCATAAACTATAGCCAACATTTATAGAAGAAATGGTATTACTTTCAAGACTGTCAACAGAGTGAAGAGTGAATGATTTTACAGTGCCATTTTATAGTAATAATTTAAACTATATATATGATTAAATGCAGAGGGCTATTGACAATAACATCAAGTTCATACACGCTGATAAAGCTGTGTTTACCTTCAACACCTTAATTAATAAGTCTTGGTATAAAAAGTATGATAATATAGAAGTGTACGATTAGAAAGTAAAGGTTGTAACCCATGCAATTTTAGCAGGTATTAGTGAAGACTCTGGCTTAGAAAGTTATGTTATTCATCCTCGCTCTATTAAGCGAGAGTAGTACATAGAGTTCCTACATAAGCTGAGAGATAAATACACTGATTAAGAGATCATCCTGTTTGTTGACAACCTCTCAGTTCATAAGACTAAGGAGTCTAAGAAAGCTTATGGAAGAGTTAAACATTACTCCTGTATACAATGTTCCTTACAGCCCTTAATTTAATGGAATTGAATTCTACTGGAGTTAAATCAAGACCCACTACAAGAAACTCCTTCTATATCACCTAATGCATGACTTGCCTATAGATACAGTAGACTTGATTCAGAGTAGCTGCAAGAGAGTAAGCATAGATAAGACAACAGTTTGTGCGAGAGAGGGGGTGGTACCTCTCTCACGCCCCCACAATTATCAATGTTAAAAATAAAATCAATAATTATCTACCTAACCAAATTTAGGTTAAAAATCAAAAATTTAATAACCAAAAATGTTAATCGAAACAATTTGAGGCAGTATGACTTTGAATAAATCATAAATTTATCATAAACACTAATATTTATATTTGCCTTTATTCATATTATAATTTGAATAATTTCCCAATATTTTTCATATTTTAACCTATAATATTTCTATCCAGAATCTTGGAGGCAATAGACAGTTCACTTTAACAGTAACAAAAATATCACTTTCATTCTAAAATACATTGATCTTATATTATTATCTTTTAATTCTCTTTTTTGTTACTCTTAAAGTGAACTGTCTATTGCCTCCAAGATTCTGGATAGAAATATTATAGGTTAAAATATGAAAATTATTGGGAAATTATTCAAATTATAATATGAATAAAAACAAATATAAATATTAGTGTTTATGATAAATTTATGATTTATTCAAAGTCATACTGCCTCAAATTGTTTCGATTAACATTTTTGGTTATTAAATTTTTGATTTTTGATCTAAATTTGTTTAGTCAGATAATTATTGATTTTATTTTTTACATTGATAATTGTGGGGGCGTGAGAGAGGTACCACCCGAGAGAGGGAAGAATGAATGTTTATAAATAAGTTTTAGATTTAAACGAATGAATATATTCACATATTAAACTAACCCATAAAGGGGTTTGATTTCTCTTTCTTCTCCTCTTCTTATGGCTTGCTTGGACCCATATTTCTTCTCTTTGTGCCAGCTCCTGCATCTATGTTCATTTAATCTGGCTTTTAAACATCGTTATAAAGTCTGTTGCTCACTTCATGAATGGTCTAAGACTTTCTCTCTGTGTGAACCTTTGCATGCTCTTTCATTAGGAATATACCCAGTTCCAGGTTTCCCTACAAAGTTATATGTCAAAGCTTACTAGAGAGGTATGGATGCTTCTTAAGCTCAGCAAGCCAGCTCTCGCTTATAAGTATGCCTTGCTTCTTTTAATCTTCTGGAGAAATAGATTAGCGTTTCTTGTGGGCTTCTTCAATGATATCTCTGAGATAACTATCTCTTAAAGTGCCAAGAACACCAAAGAAGAGCTCCTTTCTGGAAGCTTGTTAGAGAGTTGTTTCTTGGTAGGAAGATAAACTACCAACTCTTCATCTTACATCGCATCTTCGTAGAGATTAATGACTGAAATCTCTGGATAGTTTGGTATTTTATCAACTTAATTTCATTGTTTTTGAAGGCTTTCTTCTCATCACAGAGTATCGCTTTTAAGAATGAAATTTTGGTACCTTCCATCCTTGGAAGAAATAAACCCACTATAGTATATGATTAAGTATATGTCACGTGCTTACCATGCTAAGCGAGGTATCGATAGAGATCTTCCTTGCTTCTAAATCTTGAGATCATTTCTTAAGCTTCAACCCTCTTCATTGCAGTACTTATAGATTCCATCCTTGTTTCCTTCTCTTGTTATTGAATTTCAAATTTTAATATATAGAGTTCTGGATCCTACTGTTAAAAATCTTAGTATTAAATATGGGCATCTTATACGAGGTCAACCTGGTAAGGATACGTGGAGAAAGCTGGCAGAAGCTGTAACAAACTTCAGAGATGGAGCTCCATTCTTAAATTTAGTTCCATTAAATTAGTACTAAATTTGTTTAAATTTGATTAGTACCGGTACTAAATTCGATTAAATTTAATTGGTACCAATTTAAATAGCACCAAAACTTAATTAGTACCTGCTTTTAAACTAACGAGGTTTTAATGGAAAAGTTCCAAAATGGTTCAAAACCTAATTGGTACCAGTACCAACCCGATTTTATACTTGGTTGGTACTAAAATTAAAAATATTAAGCATGAAATTAGAAAAATTGTCGTTATAAACTAAGCATAAATATGATCTCTAATACTTTAAAATCAACCATTATTGTTGCAATGGTAACTCCTGTACAGAGGAACAATAACTAGAGAGTTTATTAGAGCTTTATAATAGAAATATAAATTTGAATTTAAACATGGCGGCTAACTTAAATCGAGCAGTTTCTCTTAGCAGTGGATAATCATAGCTAAACTTTGGCTAAACTAAAAAGCCAGAAGTTATTTATATTGAGAGAGAGGTAGAGCTAAGAGCTCTTGAGTTTGAAGCAGAGGTCTTCAAAATAGAAGTATAGAACATAAAGGAGAGATCAGAGATAGAACTTTAAACATAAATTGAATATGTTGAAGACCTAAAAGAACAGCTCCCTATTGAAAAGACAAAAATATTTTAATGTGAAGACTGCTGGAATTTTTTCTCAACTGAACAAAGCTTGAAGAGACACCTTAAAGAGGTGCACTCTGGCAAAGGCAAGATATATTTCAAGCATGAAAAAGTGGATGGAAGGTACTAGTGTACAACTTGTATGAAGTCTTATACTCACTCTGCAAAAGTTAAGAAGCACATGCAAAAGCATCACCTCAGTGAGTTCTTGATTTAAGATAAAGAGACATAAAAACTTGTGCCAGCTAAAAGAAAATCAAATACTATCGAGTCTTAAAGAGACTTACAGGAGAACCTCAAGAGACAGAAAAGATAAGAATCGATGAACTAACCTGCAGGCAATACAATTCTAGCCTGCTTTCAAGCAAAAGCTATTAGCATTCCTGCATTGAATGCAATTAATCTAAGTAGTTTTATTGAGAATTACTTGCATATAAGTGTTCCTAACAAGGCAAATCTTATAGTGGTTGATGAGTATGCATATAAGGTGTACCCTTTCAGCTATCTCCTTAAGAACGAGCAATACTAAAATGAGTTTGCTAACGAATATATGATTCTTAGAGAGGCATAGAGAAAAGATTGCAAGAACTTGCTTAAGCTAGATGGTGTTTTTTTAAGCTATGGTTTTATCGCACTAAGACTTAAGAAATATGAAATGACTCTGAGAGATTATTAATATCATAATAGATACCCAGATGATTTGAATGATATACTATCAGATATGATAAAGGGTGTCAAGGAGTTGCATGAACTTGGATATGTTCATAGAGATTTGAAACCTGAAAATGTAATGCTGATCCTCTGTCCTTTAGAAGTCGTAGTTATTGATTTCAATAGAGCCTTGAGATAAGAGATAGTAACCTTAGCAAAGGTTCTTGGCACTCCTGGCTACTTCCCAATAATAGAGAAGTGGACGAATAGATCAGTTTAGTGGGATGTATGGGCAGTAGCTGCTATAATTTTAGAGAGTGACATGGAATGCATGTCTTACTATGGTACCAAATAAGAGAAATAATCAATAAGTTTAGCCATTATGCATATAAAGAAGGACGATATCTGCAAAGAAATCAAACAGATTGTAGACATGATAATTTTAAGAGCACCATCATATCCAAGACAATCCTTAGACGATTTACTTGAACCACTCAAGATTCAAGAGATACAATAAAGACTAGCAGATAAAATTTGTTTGAGTTAAATCGCGTAATAATCATTAAATATACTTTAAATTCACATAAAACCTGCATTTTCTCTACTAACCCCAATAAGACCCCAACTATACCCTACAAATCAAAGCACTTATAAACCTCACTAAGGGGTTTTGGGGTTTTGAATATACTATGTTTATCAAGATTTTTTGCAATCTATGACCAACAAACTTGATCTCCATTGCAAGCGTAATAAATCTAAACATGACATATACAAATAATAACAAATTCTTTAATAGAGTTATTTCGATAAAAGATATGAAAAAATTGAAGAGCTTTCAAAGATATACAGAGTCATTAATGATGTTGGTGCAACAGATTACTCTAAAAGGAATGAATATTACTAACAATTGATGTCTTAGCTAAAAACCCACATATTCGATAAAGCTACTGAGCGATGGGTACTAGAATTCATTGATAAAGTTCACTGTAATTCTGAAAAAAAATAAGCTAATACAAGCCTTTCTATTCCAATCTCCTATGTAGGGTATAGTTAATCCAGGTAAAACAAAATACAAAGGCTAATACGTTGAATTAACTCATTAGAACTATGAAAAGTTAGACTTCTAGCACTTTTTAGATCACCCAGAAAACTTCAAATATAAAAATATTTTATTTAAAGCCATCACAATAAGCATAAAAAGTTATTGTAAACATTTGAATTCAATTTCAAAGTCTACTAATGTAATACTGGCAAAACCTTCATTATTGACAAGTTCTCGGAGAAAACACCATAGTATTTAAACCTAGATTACAGAACTGCGAGTTAGATATCCTACATTATTACTCATGTGTTGTATTGAATATGAATAACATTACACACAGACTTTTGGGTTGAAGGCTATGATTAGCCCTGTGTAAAAGGAATTAGTTGCTGGCATTATGAGGAAGATCCACAAGAGTGGGGAAAAAATTAGCTACAGGAAAAAGGAAGAAGTATAAATTAAGGAATTGAAAGGTTTTCCTGACTCAAGATATATTAAAGAAATAGACAGAGACAGAGACATAGATGAGTTCATCAAGGAAATTAGTCAAGAATATGAAGCAACTACAGAGTTTGAGAGGACAGGCGTAAAACCTCCTTAAGTTAAACTAATGACATTGTATGACAAAAGATTATTCAGATTTCTTATGGAAAAACTAGCTTGTGAGAATGACTATATATAGAATAAGACTGAGCACAAAGTAATTGTAACTGCAAAGAACAAAATGGTCAAACTTGAAAGTTCACTGATCAGTGAAATGTACATAAGAGAGTTAGCTGAATAATTCTAAAATATTCAATTTAATAAATCAATTACATTTTAATGTGAGGAAAAAAGGACCGATAAGATGATGATGAAAATAAAACAGTAATCTAAAATTTTATTTGCTTTCTTATTTAAAAATTATTAAAAAACTTTGCTTTTATAAAATTATATATTATATTTTCATACTAAAAAAGTATTCAAAACTTAAGTAAATACACTTATTTTTTAATAGTTAACTATTTTATATAATCTAATAATATATTTAAGATAATATAAAAAAAAGAAGCTTAAATATGTTTTAAATCTTTTATTGTATTAACGCCAAAAATTTAAGAAAACTTTTTAATTTTGAGATTTTGTTTAGATTAGTTACTGATTTCCCATTTTTATATTCATATTATATTAATTTATATAAATTAATTCTTTGGGAAAGATGTGAGCAGCAACTTAATTTTTCATTCTGAGGGTCATAACGAGAATTTATATTTGCAAAGAGTTATTTATACATAAAATCCTGATTCATCCATTGATTACCCATTTCTTCCTTTTTCTATCAATCCATCTGTTTTCAAAGTTGTGCAAACCAAGGAGCAGCATGAGATGCTATCGCAGATAAAGAAATACAGTAATATTGTGGAAATTGAACATCTCTATGATACACAAAATAATATATTAGTAATTTAAGTTTTTCAACAAAAAAAAAAGAATAAATATTAGATTTTAATATGGTTTAAATGAATAATTCTAATTAGTACAAACACAAAAATTAATATTTTATAAATTTTTTAAAGTATAATCTTAAAATTATAAAATTTTATAATATTGAAATAGACTAAATATCCTTTGAGCTAGAAAAAATCTAAGAAAGCTCTGACTCTTTTTAAGAAAATCCTTGGGAAATGCTAGCATCTGAAGAATAAAGCAGCAAAAGAAAATGCCCTACATCAGTGCAGTGTTATGGTGAGAAGTCCTTAAGCCGGTATAAATATCACCATTCATCTTGAAAAGCTAGCTCTAAATTCGCAGAAGTTTTTCATTAGGACACTAATTATC